>JAWWVC010000100.1:313-12333 GCA_033807815.1 Rumohra adiantiformis | reverse complement strand
GTGTGTGTGTGTGTGTGTGAGAGAGAGAGAGAGAGAGAGAGAGAGAGAGAGAGAGAGAGAGAGAGAGAGAGAGAGATCCTCCTTACTCCTCTCATAAGAAGAAGGGCACATGATGACTATGAGTGCTATTGTAATTCCTCAAGCTAGTTAAAATGACTCCATGCAATGGGAGAAAAGCTTCATGTTAGGGCAATTTCTTATGCTAAATTTAAGATGTCATCTTGCAATTACTTTTATTTTGTCTCCTTTTTTTTGTGAAAGAATTTATCTATGGACTGGATTTTTTTTATTAAACTGATTGTCGTGAGATTTGACTTTCTCTTGAGTATTTTTTATCTAACTTTCTAGACCTTAGGGCAAATGGGTAAGCACAGACATTGAAGGGTCTGCGGTATTGAGCATGCACTTCCACACTTATGAGCTATCTCTGTCAGATGGTATGATTCTTGGGGATCTCCAAGATCAACTGCGTCCAACCACCACAATAAGTGCTTCTCTCCATAACCACTTATAAACCCCACATGAAGTAGAGCGATCTAGAGAGAGAGTGGTGACAGTGGGGAGGGCCTCAAAAACTCCTCAACAAAAAGGAAGAGATGTACCTGACTCAAAAATACTAAAACTCTCAACAGCTTTTCCATAGTGAGTTCCAAGATGTTAAAAGCCTTGATAATAGTAGTTGTAGCGATAATAGTAGTTGTAGCAATGCTTAGAGCTGGCACTTTGAGAGAAGGTAAAAATTTAACATGATGCCCTTGATAGGTTTGAGCTTCTTCCTCAATAACATCAAGTCCAAAAAATGGGCAAAATTAAATGTCCTTTATTAAGAGATAATGCTTAAAAGAGGCATGTTGCTTGAGAACTAGATCTAGCACTTGTGGTTTACCTTGGATACTGACATCCTTGGTCAACCCAAAATTTTATTAATAACTCCCAACATAATCAAGTTATCTTAACCCCTAAGTTATCTTATTATCACGGCTTCTTCAATTGTGCTAGTCATATTGGCTGATCCGTTCCCTCTTCTTTTGCCAACCAACGGATAACTTTCAAACATCTTTTATAGGATTTAAGATATTCAAAAGAGATTTGGATCCCAGGGGGACTAATTCAAGTACACAAAAGCTTTGTCTCCACTCCCACCTCCTGAACTAGATAATCTAAACCTATTTTGACACTTTACTGTACCCTAAGATTCTATGTCACCATAAAGAAGTCACTTCTTTATATTAGATTGAGATAATACTCATGAAAGACAGAATAGAGCATCGGCTGTATTTTTCCCAAGCAGTTTGCACAAGACAATAGAATAGCAAGTATGAAAAAAGAGAGAGAAGAATATATCTTTTTGGTTCTCTCTTAAGACATAACGCTCTCCTATTAAGAAGAAATTACTCTATTTCTTTATGTAATCACCCCTTCGTAGGTACAAGATCCAATATCCACCTACTAAACTTCACACTACAATAACTAAAGTCTTCTTGTAGGCTTGCTCTTTAGATACTCTATCCAATCCCTTAACTACTTCTTAGCTAAAGCCTCTCTTCTTGGCCTAATTTCTAACCTAGGATTGCCGCTATCTCAAGCTCTAGGTTCCCTATTCTCCCCTTAAAAGCTCTAGGCCAACCTCACCAATAACTTCCCTCCTAGCCCTTTAGAAATTAACTCTCACGCCTAAACTAGACTACTTGCAAACCTTTTGTCATTCTTCTATCACTGTCTTATAGTGCAAAAATTTCCAGATCTCATCCTTGCATATACAACACCTCCCTTTGGATCCCTTGCTCATACCATTTAGACTCTATAATTTAGATGTCAACATTTGAGGATGGTTCGTCTAAATTGAAGCACTACAAGCTTGTTCCTCAAGGCTATCTTATTCATTCTCTCCTTAGTTTCCATACACTTCTCTTTTGCTAACCTTTTGGCGCCTGCACCACTCAATCCTCTCATTGAGCCTCAAGCTTGAGCTTGCTAATGACTCATCTTATTTTCCTAGAGTAGAAATTTGTATAGAGGATCCTCATAGAGCGGGGAATCTATTGCTATCCACTTGAATTTTAACTTCGAACATGTTTCAATCAATCTGGTGCTTGTAACCTAACCAATGGAATAAGTCTTCCATAGTCTTTTTATCCCATTCTCCTTGTCCCCATGTCTTACTACCCAAACTAACAAAGCAAAGATGATCACCCTGCTTCAATTGCATTCAAGGTTTGAGCTTGTAGGAATTCCACCTTCCTATCGGCCGTCAATTAATCTTGTCTTTTTCAATCATAATGTTAAACCAAGAAACTCTCAATCTTAGCACTCCTCATCACAAGGGGACAAGTTGTCAAGACACAAATTCCTCAAATTAACATTAAGCTATCCCATGTGACAAATGATATATACTTTTAGTATCCCTTGGCTTTGAGACTTCACAAGTTTTACTCATAATTAACTCTTCAAGAAACTCAAGGGGGGTAGTCTATATTAATCTAGCAATTATACTAGACGTTTAATGTTCAAGTTGAGTCTCAGGTTCACCTTAGTTGTGGTCAAATACTAACATCAACTTTTGCAATTAATCATTCTTCTCTTAACTCAAGATTATAGAATCCCTTATAGCTGTTTAGGATAATCCCCAACCTATCTCCAAGGTTGCCATCCTCAATGAAGAAAGAAGCAAAGGGAGATTTTTCTTTTGAATGTGACAATTACAACATTTACCTGAGACAAGGATTTTTCATGGGAACTAATTTTATGGCCCCATTTCCTAGCCTTCAATCCTTGCTCAAATTATAATTCCATACAAACCACAACATTTGACTCAATATCTTTCTTTGAGCCCTTGATGTAAGAAAGGCCATTCCCAACCTTTCTACATTCCTACACATCCAACATTACAAACATAATACCAAACTGCCTAGCTTCACACAATGTCACAATCACAGTAGAGTCATTTCTTTTCATAGCAAAAATTTTCCTAAAGGCATCAGATGAGAGCTCAATCCTAGTGTCTCATTATTTAGGTTAGTCAACACGCATATTGGTGTAGATGGTGACCAATCCACGACCACACTCTTCCACAAAAAATTTTAAACCTCACGCTCTAATACAGCTTGTGAGGGTCTTGTCCCAACCTTTCTACACCATTGTACGAACATCCCTCTTGATTGGGACCAGCCTCTGACCCAAGAAATCCCAATTTTAAATAAAGAAATCAGCCCAATGGGGAGATTGATGAACCCTACATGGTTAAATCTAACGTCGCTAATCTACCTTAGCCTCAAGACTATTATTATATAGCTAAACCTCTATAAAGTTTATATTTTATGATGCTAGATATTTTAGAATACAAATATGTATGATAGCTAAATCTCTTCTATCTACGTAACATCAAGATGGTAAGAACAAAAGAGTTTAAAGGATAACATTACTCTACTACACTCTCCTTGAGATGCTAAGAATGAAAACAATTCAAGAAATACACAACCAACCACTTGAGGAAGATTTTTTATTTGTTTTGATGTGTGGCCTAGAAAGCCCTTTCCACACTCCCTTTTTGCCTCCAAGCTTGCACTTCTTGAGACTTTAATTTGCTAAAATAGTAATTCCCAAAATACAATAGATAGTTGTTCAAATAAAAGAGAAGAATTTTAAAAATTTCACTCTCCAAAGGTACAACATCTTTGGCAGACGGGGGCCCATCTTAACCCCTAAGTGAAATGTTTCTCATTTCCTCCCTTACAATAATAATCATTTTTAATCTGGTTATCAAACACATCTAACTTAGCAAACTGCCCTCACCTATAACAAATGTAGATCAAGTTAGCCTCTTGCAAGGACAGCCCTTTCACCCTTTACATTTCCAACACAGATAATTTAAGTTGGAAAGAATTCACTTGCAAGACTTATGTTCACTTAATTCCAAGGTTGAATTTTACAAACTCTCTTGTAAGAAATGATAGATAGATGGTTCCACCTTTAAATTCCTAAGTCTTTCCATTCCTAAAATGCTTTTTTCAAAAGATAGAAATCGTTATTCTTTTTCATACTCTATAACCACACTCCAATCCAACTCTATCCATCCTCTCGTCCAAGTTGAGGATTTCATACTTTCCTACACACAGGATCTTGGCCCTCACCAAACATGGACCGGCCTCTTATGTGATCCCGCAGGTTCATGAAGTTTGACTGGCTCAGTTAGTCAAGGAACCCCACAAACAAACTACCTTTTCTCATATATATATATAACTAGGTGATTTCCATCATTGCATACAAGCACACTTTTTTGCCACATAAATTCAAATCAACACTCAAATCCATGTACCCTTTCAAAATCCATCTACATCCAATTATCCTAGGACAACAATCCACCCTAGATGTGAGCCTACCTAGAAGCAATCGCGGACTCTGCTCTTCAAAAAGTCCCACTGCTGGACAGGGAGAAAAAGAGAGGAAGGGGCTTTCTCAAGTTGATAGATAGTTGCAGCGATCAAGGGTCTCTCATTGGGGACTACACTCACCCAAACATGAGTATACCCCAGTGGGGCATCGTGGATCAATGCGCTTCTACTAAGGGAAATAAGAGACGGCTCTGTCTGGATGGGTCATCGAATCTACAAGTTGTCAAAGATTATCCACCCAAGACTCAAGTATAGTAAGGGAGGACAATCCAATTCTTATGAAGGTTCATTGAGTTTCACCCCAAAAGGTCTCACATGATCATCCTCAATATGCCAAAAATCTTCAATCAAGAATAATCAATTGGGTCAAGTAGCCATTAATTTGTGGGCTGCCATATAGACCATTTGACCCAAACCTAAGCTTAAACATAGGAATTTTCAATGATACAATAGACAATGAAAACAATCAAACCAATCTCCTACACCTAGATTTCTATATTTTGCTTGCGGGACCATCCGTACCGCTACATCCAGATTATTTTAGTTTATTCAAGAACTTAGCCTAAAAAATAAACTTTTTGACAACTGCATTGTTTTGAAGAAGCCCTAGAACTAAGACAACATAAATGCATCAAATACATGTCCCTCAAAAGAATAGAGCACTACTTTCACCTATTTACCTTCAGCTCCCATCATATGACACCGCGATGAGCACCATAAAATCATACACATAGCTAAATCCATAACTTATATTTAGTGCATAGAGACTCCTTGCAAACTCCCTAACGAGAAGAACAAACTATCATTGGCTCAACAAAATGGTTTTTTGCTTAATCTTTGGCTCTAATATTCTCAAAGAGCATCTTTAACTAATATCCTTTCCATTGTGGAAGTACATTGCAAACCCAAAAAATCTCATGATTTCCTTTTATCCTTTCAAAATCTTTCTAGGGAATTCCTTCTTTAAATTGTCCATTGATTGAGAATTTCTCTTATATTATTTTCAAAATTTATATCTTTCTTTTGCAACCATCTTGGGGACTCTTGAGGTTTCACTGGTCTTTACATCCTTTCAAAATCTTCCTATGTATTTTGTCCTCTAAATGGTCCATTTATTTGATCTTCTTTTGTTCTTTATATTGGTGTCTTCCTAATGCATCCAAATCTTTACATCCTTTCAAGATAATTTAATGGATTTTTGCCTCTAACTGTCCATATATTGAGATTTGTTCTTCTATTATTCTCTACATTTAATGTCTTACTCTTGCAACCATCTTGGGAAATCTTGAGGCTTAACTCATCCTGACAGTTCTATCTTAGAATTCAAAAACTTTGTGCCTTCAATCTTGTTCTTCTTGGAATCTTTGTATAGATCTTCTTGAACTTCTCACCATTTCCCAACATTGGGCATTGTAATTACCCTTGGTTTTGATCTTTGGTAGTTTCTCCCTACTTTTGTGACCTTCAAAGTTTCCATTGTAATTTCTTGGTTTTGTTTGATTTGATCTCTTGCCAAGTTGATAATGTCTTTGAATATTTAAATTTCTTGGTTTTAGTAATAAACAAGAAAACTTAAAGTTTGAGCCACTTCAAGGTGAGAGGATTTTTTTCTTACTCTAATCTAAGTCTCTCACTAGAATTTTGCTAGCTTGACTTTTGTTTTGTGCTACAAGGTATTAGCCATTATTATGCATAAAATATTTATTTTTAAATTTAAATTGCCTTCTAGTGATGAAGAGAGCTTTTGTTTATTCTTCTTGTCATCATCTCCTCTAGAATTATTAACTAATACTTTCTAATCCATAAAAATAATCCTACTTTTTAGAGTTGGGATAACTCCCTGATCAAGGAAATTTGTTCTTTACCTCTATTACTTGATTAATTGGTCAGCCATTGTTTTGGAAAGCTGAACAAAAAGCGTAAACATATTTTGAGGAAAAATTTAAAGATTATCTTCATCAAGCAAGCTTTTACTCTCAATTTTATGGAATAAGAACCACGGTTGTTCAATTTCTTATCACGGCTTCTTTGCTGATAATCTATTTTTAAGTTTGAAGGAACACTTGTATTCCCTATTCTTACCTTTTTTGCATTGATTCTAGCTATTTTCCCTTGATTCCCTTAGATTAATTAAGCTCTATATCTATCCTAAAATATTGAACCAGGTTTTCACACCTAAGCTATACATCCCCTTTCTAAAAAATATAATTCTTGGATCTCAACACTATGATACACTTGGTCCTTTTGTTTGAAATTTCATTAATAAAAAATTATCAAGCATTATTAATCCCACACACATAATTAAAAAACATAAGTTTTAAGCTTTAAATTGCATAATAATTGATATTTTTTGCTCAAATTAATGCCAAAGCTATCCAAATTTCTTGTAAATTAAAAAATTAAAAATTAAAAAGCATGTGAAAAGCAAGAAATAAATACCTACATCATAAATTTTCTCACCATGTTATGTGGATGAAGATTTATTAAAAAAAAACAATAATGCAATAACATATGCAATCATTGAGTGTGTGGAAGCACCAATGAGAGCATGAAATGAGCTAAAAATCTCAATTGAGTTAGAATCTTAATAAAGCATGGTATCTGTTACAATTAATGCTTTTGTGCATCACGGATGCCAAGAAGATGGTAGCTACATCATGTGAGTGAGCTCACACATTGATTTAAGGTCCAAATAGAGAGTATACTAGTCAATACATTCTAATATTAGTTTGGAAATTCACAGAGGAATTAACACATAAGGTCCATCCTTGCACGAAAAAACCATGAAAACACCAATCCTAGACACTAATTGAGTGTATCCTTACAATGCAATCTTAATCATCACAAAATAAAGTTTCCAAGAATGCCATCTAAGCCTACAATCGAGGCGACAAGTTTAAAAAACATAGCCTCATAAGGGCCTATTGGCAAGATTAGAATGTGGATTATGTATCTAATTATGTATACTTTTATATGTATGATGATGCAAATTAGTAAAACCTATGGAAGTGTTAATGAACAATAGTGCACCCTAGTGAGTGATTATTTGCAAACTAGTGGATTTTATGCATACAAATAAAACAATCAATTTAAAGGAGCTTCATGCACTTGATATATTCTAATTACAATATAGCAACACACTTAAATATGGATCACACACATTGTGGTTCTTGAGTCCTTGGGATCTCACACCCAAGACTCATCTAATTAAAAAAAAAATTGTAACTTATCAAAGCTCAACCAAACACTTTTCTACTCCTCAAGAAGTCTTTTAGCCTAGGTAATTGGTCATTGGCAACAACAACACCATTGTGTGCGCATGTTGTAAAGTAAGGATGTAATAACTTAAAACAAAATTTTGATGTAAGGATCACGTAACCCATCTAGGGCATTAAAACATTTTAAAAACTAAGAAAGATAAATGGTAGAAGAGTATAAAAGAGGATTCAATTAGGTAGCAAATATGCTAGAAGAGTAGAGATACCATTACTAGCAATACTTCACTACACTTCCTCAATCTACTACTTTAACCACTCAACATGAAAGCATGGCTATACCACAAGCAAGCTTCTCTCAACCACACACACACCCCCACATGGTCCTCTCAAAAGCACACATAATTGGATTATATAACATTAATACACATTAATCAAACCATAAAAGCAATAATAACTTGGAACACGAGTGTTATACACATGTATAAGAAAGAAACATACATTCTCAAGCACTCATCAACACAAGAAATGTACATACACATAAACATGTGGAATATGAAAGAAAAGAGAGAGAAGATACCTAAGACCTTAAATTAGTATAAAAGCTCTCAAGATATGGAAATCTCAAGGGACTCAACTATCTTCTTCCCAATGCACTATAAAGAATGCCCTCAAAAAATGATATTCACACTTTAGAAGTTATCTTTTATTCTTAGGGTTTTGTGGCCATGCCTGTTCATAACTAGGGTGCACATTGCTCTAAATTACACATATAAGCTAAAACTAAGAGCTTATTTGTCATTGTGGCACTGTGACTTACAAGTTAGAACTTTGGTTAACCCTAGTTACAGCTTACATTGGCACAAAATTCCATATGAGAAGTATTTATAATGCACTTCTCAGCCAAATAATAACATAACATGTTTATTGACTTATTATAGCCACTACTTTTTTACTCTTTAGCTGCCCTTATTGTACTATAGCTTCATTCCATCCTTCCCAAAATAAATCGTATGCTCTAGTTTTGTCTTGCTCTATAATTCATGGATTAATGCCTCTACATGGCTTCATTGGGGTCCTTTTCACTAAAAACAGCACCTAGATTGTTGAGGAGGATAAGAAAATATTTTGGCCAAACTTATTCTACCTTGTCTAATGTAAAAGACCCAAATAATTGACTATGTTAAAATCAAGAATTACTAATAAAATAGCAAAACCAATATTAAGATGCGTAAATTTTATACTTGTGCGTCATACATTTCTTATGGCAACATCTTGCCTATCATAAAGTGTCTAGTAACAAGCCTTTATACAAACTTTGTACCTTGATATATAATTATTGGTGATCTTAAAGATACTTACTCATACTACATAAAATAAGCACAAATAAGAGATAAAACTACATACAAAATGATGTGAAGATAAGTAATTCGTATGGCAATCATAAAAGCTCTTTATATGCACTACCATATACTTAGTTACGTAACATCACGTTGTATCAATTGTTCATTCGAGCATATATAAGTATATAAAGAAGATATTAATGTACATTATAGCACTTAGTTTAACCCCAGAGAACAATTATATAGCTTTTACACAAAGACACTAGATGCCTCTGTCACTTTTTTTAGAGATGTAAACTAACTAACATGGTGACACAACAATATAAGTAGTTTACTACATTGTAGGTATATGATACCTCATGAAGTATTTAAATCAAAATAATTTATGCAAAATACCCTTAGGGAGGGGAAGTTTAGAGAGGAGTGATGTGAATTGGAAGGATGAGGGGAAGGGTAGAGAGTAAGGAAAAAGAGGAGAAACCAAATGCATATTGCTTTATGAAAAATCTCATCAATGGTAATTACAAGAGTGAAAATATTGTGTATAATTAGGAAAGAATGGTAAAATATAAAATACTTTAATAGAGTTCTTTTCATAAATAATGAATAAAGTAATATGAACCTTCCAAAAAAGAATGCAAAATTAAGCACGAAATTTAAGAGGAGTTAAGGGGGGATAAAGCGTGGTAGTCCAAACACCTAGAGGAAAAATTTACGTGGTATTTAAAAGGGTAGTCCCAAAATATAGATATTTCTTTTGAAATTGCAAACATAGGGGGGAGGGTTTGTTTTAGAAGAGGACTAAAAAAAAAGGGCATGGGAAGGAAGTGCATTTTAATAGGGTTGGTATTTGATTTCCATTTTATTTTGAGAGTAAGATCACAACAAGTTTAGATTTAAAAGAGAGATTGTGGGGGGTAAGGTAGGGGAAGATCAAGGCATGAATTAAATTAATTGAGCCATTAAAAGATTTGAGTTCAATAAATGAAAATAATGAAGTGATTGATAGAATGGGGAAGTAGGAAATTATAGGTTTGGGTGATGAAGGGGATTTTAAAAATTGGGGGGGGGAAGATGAGTGAAGGAGGAGTTCAAGACCAATTTCATAGGAGCAATAGTTAAAACAAATGAGGAGGAGGGATAATGGGATAATGTTTATCTTAGAAGAAGTGAAAAAAGAGATTAGAGAACTTTGAAGAGTATTTTATATAAGGATATATAAACTTTGAAGAGAATTTTATGTAAGGATGTATCTTTGAGCTTTAAAAGACAAAGGAAACTTTTCAAGAGTAATGCCACTATTTTGAAGGAATATAATGAAAAGTGTTTTTTTTTTTGTTGCGTACTAGATAACATTCTTTCCAGGGCTAAACTACAAAACCAAATCCCTTTTGATAAAATGGAAGTTGAAACTTTTGCTTTAAACTACTCAGTTCCCTTGGAGGATTGGCTACCCCTCTGTGTTGGGAAATTTTTTGAATCAACAAAACTCTAGGATATTATGTTTAGATAAATTAGGTCCCTTTGAAAAGGTGATATCTATAGTAGAGTATTTGGAAGGAGAACATAATAAAGAAGAAGGAAACTTTGATATGTTTTCTAAGAGAGTGGTCATAAGTTTTAATAAAGTTTCCAAGCCAACATCAAGAGGCAACATCAATGTAGCATATAGAATAGAGGAGGGTATGTGAGGGAAGCTTATTTCAACCTTTTAAGTGAAAAAGGAGGAGACAAAAATAGAGAACAACAAAGCTAGAGCATGTAGATTTTATTTGTTGTCAACAATTTCATGCAAAAGAGAGGTACTAATGGTTGAGAATAAGGGACGCACGGGTGAGAATAAAGCAAATTTTAGGAGGGTCAAAATTTCCAAGAAGGAGACTTAAGAGAGGGGAGACGTTGAGGGGTGGGGATGCTAAGGTAAAGGGAATCTACATTAAAAGTAAAGAGGATGATTTTGCAGGTAAGTTAAGATAGAGAAGGTCTTTGATAAGGGTGTTCTTTTTTGTGAGGACCAAAGAGGCATATGTGTTTTCTATTTTAAGGCATTTTATGTTTGAGCAGAGGAATTTGTTAGATGTGTTTATAACCAATCTAGTTTCATTTAAGGTTTCTATAATATTATGCCTTTTTGTCTAACCGAATCATTTAATTTATAGAATTTTATAAATGAGTGTCAAAAAATGGTGATTCCCATCATTTTGTACGGTTATTATTTTAAAAAACCTAATCACTATTTAAGTAGAACAGGTTGGCACACTACCAACCTAGCTACATGCATGCATGGAGCTATACTACACACTTGCTACTTATGGGCTATAATAAACGACCCTAATTTGGCATGCAATTTCACCCTAGCCTACTTGGGAGAGGCTGCAAAGGGATGCAAAGCCCATTCTTTTTCTACAAGGGTGTCTTGGGAGAGGGAAGATGACCCCCCCTTGATGGGGGAACAAAATGACCAGTATGTTATGTTGTATGTGGATTTTGCATGCCAACTAAGTATGAATTTGGTACCTAATAATCATTGCATTATGTAAAAACCATGTACATGAATCCCTATATATTATGATGCTTTTCACCCTATTTGTTAGTACATGTAGCCCTCTATTCTATAATATACAGCCTTCACTCTCCATTGATGTCTAGTGTGAGACCCTTGCCCTAATTGGAAAAAGGGCCAAAATTTTTGAAGAAAAATAAATTAGGGCAAGGGCTGCCAGTATGGTAGCCCTCATGGCCATGCCACTAGGCAACCCCCCCCTCCTTCCTCTTGCGTGGCACATTGGTCCACCAAACAAGACACCCCCTCCCTTTCATGTGTGTGCGTAGCGCCTTGATGGTGACCCCCTCCTCCCCTTATTCTTGTGTTTGCAGCCCACACAGTCACATCCTCCCGTATCTCTATGTTTTGCATGACAACCCCCTCCTTGCATAACTTCCACCCAATGCCCTCTTGTTCTAATTGCCTTTCTTGGAAAAGTTGCACACACACACGCACATACACACACACAAATAGTATCTGTCACTCACTCACTCTCTCACTCACTCTCTCTCTCTTTCTCGCGGCG
>JAWWVC010000099.1:0-12362 GCA_033807815.1 Rumohra adiantiformis | reverse complement strand
TTAGCATTGGAAGAAGAAAAAGATTGTTTGACCATGTTGACAAAATACCCAAATTTACTCATCATAGATTATACCCAAATAGTGGGAGTAGATGCTATTGAGCACTGCATTGAGTTGATACTAGCTACATTCCACGGATCATGAGTTTTGTGTTTCAACCATTTTTTGGTTCATCCATTCATGACTTTATTGATGATTTTTGCATTTATAGCCAACGAGAGATTCATTGTGCTAAGGTAGAGAAGGGGATTTAAATGCTGCATGCCCTTATCAACCAACTCAACCCAAAGAAGTGTCATGTTGCCCAAAGAAGAGTGAATTTGTTGGGACATGTTATTGCTAAGAAAGAAATTGAGCTAGATCAATCATAAAGCCCCCTTGATGGGAGGAATTTTTTTTTATTTGTCCAACTATTGGGAGATAATGCTTTTAAGGCTGTACTCCTACAAAAGGATGATGAGACTTCACACTTGCAACCCATCTACTTTTCTAGTAAGACCATGAATCTTTTTGAGAGAGGCTATAAAGATGTTGAGAAACTAATGTTTGATCTTGTTTTTGTCACTAATTTTTTTTGGCCATATCTTGTGTCTAAGGCTTTTGTGATTCTCATTGTAGAGCATTGCATCCCTTTTGTAGTCCAGCAACATATGCATTTGTCACCTAGAAATTCTAAGTGGGTGCCAGAGCTACAAGAGTTTAAATTTACTTTTGCAATTGAAGAAAGCACTAGGACTAGCTTGGTTGACCTATAGACATAGGGAGAAAAAAATTGCCTTAAAAGATACCCCTAAAGGAAGACAAGACCCTTTTCCTTTACCAAATGCTTCCACATTATTTTTTGATGCTGCATATAGAAGAAAGATAGAACTTGTAAGTGGTGGAATACTCACTCTTAACCCACAAGTGCACTTTAACAATGAGGAAAATTATGCCGGCTTGAAGTATGGCCTAGAAAAATGTTTGGAATACAACATTTCAAGATTGAACATCAAAGGTGACTCACTTCTACTAGTCAAAAAGTTCAATGGAGCTTGGGCATGTAAATGTGAGATTTTGTTAAAATGGCTAGAGCAAGTTATAAGTCTCATGACAAGAATTGAAGAAGTTCAAGTCATCCACATTCCAAGGGATATCAACAACTAGTTGATGCCCTTGCCAATGAGCATTTGGAGGAGATTGTGATTGCAAGCATAAAATCTCAAAGTACAAAGATGCAGGGATCAGAAGAGCTAGGGGATGTACGCCACTTTCTTCTCATTGGGGAGTGTCTTTGTTGCCAACTAGATAAAGTGAAATAACATTGACTCACTTTAAAGATGACTTATTATCAATTTATTGATGACAATTTATATCATAAGGGGCACGCCTTAGTTTTGAGAAGGGTACCAACAAGGTAAGAAATTCAACACATCCTAGGTGCATGTCATGGTGAGGTTTGTGGAGAAAACTTTGCACACGAGATTACTAGCAAAAACATTTGGTTAGTAGGCTACATTTGACCTAGTTTGCAAAGGGTTGTAAATAACTGGTGTAGGATTTGTAAAGCATTTCAAATAGCAAGAGACAAGTGGCTAACATATGAGCCTAAGAGCCCAATTTTTTCATTTAGGCCATTTGAAAAATGGGTCATTGATACAGTAGGACCACTTTTTAAAACTAGCACAAGGAAGATCTTTATCGTAGTGCTTGTAGATTACATAACACAATGGGCCAAAGCAGTGGTAAGCCCAAAGAATCATTGCATAGGATGTTAGAAATTTTGTTTTTGAAAATATTTGATGTATTGTTTTCGCACCCCTTTAGGGATAATCTCAAATCATGTACTAGGGTTTAGAGGGGAGGTTGTACAAATTTTGCTGGATACATTGAAGGTTAAGCACATAATCTCTAGTCCCAATGATACAACGTGCAATGTCTTAGTGGAGAGGATCAATGGTGCTTTGATAAAGATTATTTCAAAACACGTGAAGGAGAATCCAAAGGATTGCGACAAGCATTTGGCCACAACTTTGTGGGCCTACCGCACTTCATTCAAGGTCTCAACTCAAATCAATCCATTCCCCGTTGTTTATGGGCAAGAGGCTTTGTTACCTATTGAGGTAGAGATATCTAGTCTAAAGCTCTTGGAAATAGCTAGAAAGGATCTAGATGATCCATGGAAAAATTTCTTTTTAGACTTCCACAAGCTTCAGGAAGCTAAGGAAGAAGCTATGGAGTTTTACATCAATCAAGAAAGCAAGAAAAGAGACAAGTCAACGAGTAGCTAAGGAGTAAGGACATCAATGAAAGAATGCTAGTCATGAGGCATGATAGCCGCCTTGATAATTGCTTTGACACCAAATTTTTGCCTAGATGGGAGGGATCTTTCCTTGTTTATCATAAGTATCAAAATGGGAGCTATCAAGTCAAGAAAGCTTCACAAGACCAAAGTTAATGGCTGAAGATTGAAACCATACTTCTCAAGGATAGAGTCTAATGTGCTAGATGACAAAGAAAATGTTTTGAAAAGTCTTAGCTTAAGTGCAACACTAAAGGAGGAACCACCAAATGCAGAAATTTTGGCTCTTCCCCTCTCCTTCCTCTTTTTAGATGCAAATGCTTTGGAAGCATGAATGCCTTCAAAGCTAGTGGGAGGGCTAATTATGAGGCAAGGATTTTTGCAACCATATATTAGCTATATTATTACCATTATACCAAACACATCATCTTACTCAGTATCATCGTCTTTTTACACATTTCTAAGAAAATGGAGGCATGTCCAAAATTGTGGGCCATAGGTTTTTGACATAAGCTACTACATGGCAAGCAAGTTTGCAAAATGAGTGAAAAATTTGAGGATAGTTTTTGCTTGACACACCTTTAAAATTTGTAACTCTCCTACCCCCTTTTTTTAAAAAAATATTAGTATTTCTTTTAAGAAAGAAAAAAAGAAAAAAAGAAGGGTCCTCATTCCAAATTTTGAAGATACCTTTGGCCTCATATTATTCTTGTACTTTATCCTAAATCTATTTCACCATTTCCCATTCTCTCTCTCTCTCTCTCTCTCTCTCTTCTTTCACACACACACACACACACACACACACACACACACACAAACCCTCTTCCCGCTAAATCTCTCTATCACATCACACATTCTCTACCATTGTATATTATTCTACTTCTCAAAACTCCTCTAATTCTTCTTCTTAGCTAATGATTGGATTGAAGAAAATCTTACTTTCTCGCTTATTTCTAGCACCATTTTTGCCCCTTACAAACTCATACACACCCACATCACATAGAATCATGCCCACTCTCTTCTCCACCTCAATGCCTACCTAATTTATTTCTTCACTAAGTTGATAAGAAAACGCATTTCTCTCTCTCTCTCTCTCTCTCTCTCTCTCTCTCTCTCTAATTTCAACCCATACATGCCTACATATGTCCAATTTTGCCCATAAACACATACACATTTATGCATTTTCATAAACTCGTTTTCAATTGTGTGTATATACACATACACACATAAATACAATGATCACATGTACATATTTAGACTTATCAAGATACATACACTTGCATATGTAAATTACCAAAATTAGCTACGGAATTAGATCTTTAAACTCATGTATTTTATTTAAATATCCATAAATTATTTATTTACATGAAGGGATTATAGCCATGAGCATAATATTGCACTTTTGGGCAAGACAATTCTATCACCTACATGCAAAAAACTCAAAAATTTCTTATGCTACATAGTTTATTTAGCATGCAGTTTTATTCATGTTTTTTGCATGCCTCTACAACAATAAACACATCACTCACTCTCATATCTATTCACAAGGAGGCATCTCTACATTGACAACAGGTGTTAGCCTTGCCAATGGATTTTCCTAAACTCTATAACCCTTGTAAAATACCTTAGCTCTTATGTTTTTAACTCTTTTGTAATTCAGCCCTTGTAATAAACACCTACCTTACACCTCCTTTCCAATAATTTAGGGTAATTTTCCTCTCTCTTCAATAAAAGAGGAAGAACCTCTAAAACCCTCTTACATCATCCTTTACCCACTCCATTGACCATAGCTCTAAGATAAATCCATGGCCCCAAGCCATGTGGGTATGGCCACCCTTGTCTATTCTCCCCCTCTCCTTCCAAAAGTGTATATAAACCCCCAATTTTCATGAGAGAAACCAACTAACCAATCCCTCCTTGTATGCTATGTGCATAAGCTCTACATTGGGTATGCCATAGCTATAACTCCATGGTAATGCCTAAGTCATCCACCTCTCATTTTAGCACTTATTTATCATCACTCCATGTTATCTAAGCACCTCTATCACTCTCATTCTTAAGCCCAATAATAGCTTAAAGGAACCAAATTCAATGACACGCTAACAAGGTGTGAAGCCCCATCAATAATCTTTTGTGAGGATGCCTAGTGGTTTCATCTTGTGTGTGGAAGCCCCGTGGTTTCATCTTGCTCACCCCAGGTGTCAAATGGCCCCAAGTCCTCCATTGTGTTTCAAAGTTGTAAGTAGTATACAATCTTGAAGCTTGCCCTATCTTCATTGCTAATCATGTGATTATCAAGATAGAATATGTTGAGCACATGAATTTTGCCTTTCAAATTTTGGGCCCTTGCTTTTTGATATTCCTTGTTCTATGGGTCATTGATCTTGCATGCACAACCATTTAGTCTCCACCCTTGCATTGAAGGTCATCTTACTTTTCTTTCTTGGAAAACCCACATCCATTAGGGATATTGCTAAGCTTTTCTACCGCCACTAAGGAATTTATAATCACCCTCCTTTGGTAACACTACCATATTTCTTTGCCTTCCCTCCTCCTTTTGACGTCTGCATCATCCTTTGATGTGCCTTCCTAAGGAGAAGAAATGCAAAGACTTCTTATCCTCCCTCTCTTGCACTAGGTTTGAGGAGGTTCACCCTATGCCCCTCTCTTATTAACTTTGCAATTAAAAGTGCGTATTAAGGGTTTTGGTAGCATGTTGTTAGCATAAATGTGTTTGTGCATGGAATGGGAAAAACATGAACAGTCTATGTTGGTTTGAGGAGGTTCTCTATGCCCCTCACAAACTGCACCTTGTCAATTCTCTTGGGTTTCATAATCATGGCTTGTTTGAAACACAACATTGATTTACAAAAGGAACCCACACTTTGAAGTACTTATGAAAATGGTTAGAACATTATGCCCCAATCAGCACCAGCGCATGTCTTTGTAGCAATTAACATTCTAATAATTTCAAAAAATATCCACTTGGTGATGGTGTTGGAGATGGAAATTTTTTCCTTCCTTTCACTCACTTTTGATGGTCACATAATGATTTGATGTTGTTAGCATCCATGCTTTGGAGTTGCACTAAGGGAAGCCTAGCTTTGCCCTAATTGTTTTCACAACTTTGTGTGAGGCTCACTAGCCTCATAAATTGTGAGTGGTTGGTGTAAGAGCCTAAGGTAGTGGTGTCCTTGCTCACCCTTATCTAGGTAGGTGTGCCTCCTTCTCCCCCTTGGCGATTGGCAATAGGACTTTCCCTTTGGGAGTTTCCTTGGCTATTGGCAATAGGCCCTTCCATTTGGGAGTCCCCTTGTAACTTTTGGGGATTAGTTTAGGTGTTGAGACCGTCCGGGCTAGTTTTTCCTCTTTCAAAATTCATGTGGTGAAGGACTCTAATGAAAGTTAGCACCAGGTGCTTTATGTCTAGGCATCCTCCTACTATTCTAAACCCATGATTATGCATCTAATGCCACTATTAATCTAAGTGAACAAGCCATGGAGATCTCTCTGTTCACCCACCCTTATCTTAATCAAGATGCTCTTTTTTCTTGTAGCTACTCTTGGCTTGTTAAGTCATTAAGGTCTTGAGAAGAGAACAATGCATACAAATGTTATTCAAGCCGTGTGATTATGTGTTATGGAGTTTCAAGCCTCCATGGTCCAGTTTTGTCTCTCATAAGCTTGCTTATTCTTTTTTAAAAGAGCTAAAAGAGAAAGCTTACTTAAGCCGTATGAGTATGAGTTATGGAGTTTCAAGCCTCCATGGTCCAATGTTGTATCTCATAAGCTCGCTTATGCTATTTTAAGAGAGCTAAAAGAGCAAGGAAATACAAATCCTTTTGAGAGGGGGTAGCCTCAAGAAATATTGACCTCTATCTTATGTTTTAGTGCTAAAAAAGGCTTGCTAATGAAAAATTTTATGCATGCCAATTAAGAGGATTTATGCATGTGAATGAACATGAATTTTCGCAACATTTTGTCAATTAAGAGTCAAGGTAATAATGTTTTGCTAAAACTATTTTAACACTTAGCTTAAATGAGTCAATTGTATTAAGTTGTCACAAGAAATGGAGCTTAATGCAACTATAGTTACATTGGTATCAAAGAATTTGGTTGATTGACTTTGGAAAGCAAAGACAACAATATTATGCGGGGCTTTTCAAATATATGTGTGCATAAATCATTGCACAAAGGCCCAAATATATCTTGCAGGTTATCCATCACTCTATTTTTTCTATGGAGATATTTTCTCCTTTTAGCAAGATGCCCTTCAAGTTTCAAGAAAATAATGAAAAGGCTCCCTCTATAACAAGCGCTCTCACATTATGCAAAGGGCAACAATAAGAAAAAGGAGAAAGAAAACTTCAAATGCCAAAACAAGTTCTCACCCAAAGATTAGGAAAGGTACAAGAAAAAGAATCAATGCTTCAAGTGTGGGGAACAAGGGCACTAATATTTTGCTTGACCCATAAGGACCTCAAAGAAGGATTCTCCACGCGTGGCCCAAGCTCAACTCCCCATGGATATATACCAAGATGCTACTCAACTATGCTATGCTTGGGAAAAAGTTAGGGATGTAAATGCTTTGATCTTACTTGACCTTGGCTATACCCATAACCGTATTTCCATTGAGTTTGCCCAAAGGCTGGGTATCCCAACCCAAGAGAGGGGACTAGCGCTTGAAGCTTATGGTGCCTTCAAAGAGCCAAAAGTTCCATTCAACCCATTGATTGGAAACATAAGAATCCATATTTAGAACTATGTAGACCAAGATAACCTCTTTGTATATACATTAATGCATCAAGATGTGATATTGGGAGCTCCTTGAATCCATTGCATGGCAACACAACTTACATATCCTGAAAGAGAGATAAGGTTTCATCATAGAGGTACACCTTTATGCATTAGCACTAAGGATAAGGGGAACAATATCCCTATTATATCTCATGCTAGTTTGCAAAAATCAATAAAGTGTTATCCTTTCATGCATGTGATTTTTCCCAGACAATCACATCCCTTTCATGAACTATCTTCCAAAGATTCTAATGCTAAATAATGCTTAAACAAAGAAGCAAAACAAAGGTCTTTTCAGTAAGTAGTATGGTGATTGATTTTTAATTCAATTCTTAATGAGTTACCTCCCATACAAGGTGACAATGATCATAGACTTGAGTTAGTGGTGGTAGGGTTTGCACAGTCTTATAAGCCTCCTTGTAGTGTGTCTGATGCCCAACAAGAGGAAATTTGTTCACAAGTGAGTAAACTAATAGAGAAGGGGATTATAGGCCCTAGTTCATCTCCCTTTAGTTCACCTGAGTTATTAGTGCCAAAAAAAAGATGGGTTCTATTGCGTGTGTGTGGACTACTGTGCACTAAAAAAGTACATAATTAAGAGTTTATTTCTTGTTTCTTGCATAAAGGACATATTTGATAAGCTACAAGGCTCTTCTTATTTTTTTAGGATTGAACTTAGAAGTGCCTACCATCAAGTAACGATGGCTGCAAATAACATACACAAGAATGCATTTTGTATGAAATTTGGCTTATAAGAGTTTATGGTAATGCCTTTGGGCCTTACAAATGCTCCAAATACCTTTAATAGTTTAGGGGAAAGGCTCTTTAGCAAATACAACGCATTCACAGGTGTCCTTTTTTATGAAATCATTATGTATTCAAAGACACTTAAAGAGCAAGAATTGTGTGCTAATAAGATTTTTGTAAATGCTAAGAAAAGTAAGTTTTTCCTAGTAGAAATACAATATCCAGGCCATATAATATCTAAGGATGAATCCAAATGTATCCCCCAATGAACCTACATGAGCCAAAAAGTTTCATAGGCATGTGCTTGTAATATAGAGGCTTCATTATGAAGTTCTTTAATTGCCGGTCCACTCCATGATCTAACAAAGAAAAAGGTTTAATTTCAATGGACGATAAAAAAAAATGATACCTTTATTGATATCAAAGGAAGGCTTGTGTGAAAACCACTTTTGGTTTTACCAAGTCTAAAGAAGCCTTTTGAAGTATATTTGAACGCTTGTGGTGATAGCATTGGAGCTAGCATTGGAGCTATTATTGCTCAAGAAGGACACCCCATTGCTTATGAAAGTTGTTGTTTGAACCAACAAGAACAAGTTCTTGGAATCTATGAAATGGATTTGTATGTAGTCATTAAAGCATTAGATTTAAGGAAGCATTACTTGTTGGGAACACCTTTCATAATATGTACAAATAATCAGAATATCAAGTACTTCTTAATGTAGATGCAGCTTTCTAATAAGAAAATGAGATGGGCCACATTTCTTTCCCAAATTCATTTCCTTATAGCCCATATTGTGGGAAAGAAAAATGCCATGGCCGATGCTTTTTCTTGTTCCACCACAACTTAATGTTATCTCTATTGCATATAATCATGATTTGACAAGCATGGTTTAAAATTATGTGGAATATGGAGATGATGTTGGGATCATGACCAGTCTAAAAAATAGCCAGCAACGTGAACCTTTCTCATCCAAGGATGGATTTCTTATGCATATTCACAACTATGCATAACTAAAGGTCTATGTGAGAAGGTAATGTATGCATCTCATGCACCTCCTTATGCAAGGCGCTATGGAAGCAATAAAAGCCCCCATATTTTTTTTGGCGCTCAATGCAAGAAGGTAATGCATGAGTCTCTTGCACCTCCTTATGTGGGGCATTGTGGATTACAAGCCATTACTCAAGCAATATAAGCATATTTTTATTGGCCCTTAGTGCAACATGACACTCATGATTATGTGGAGCAATACATGATTAGTCAAAAGGTTAAGTATGATAGAGGTAAACCCCCATGATTGTTGCAGCCATTTTTCCAATTCTTGATTCTCCTTGGGAAAGCATCTCCATGGATTATATTTTTGGCCTACCAAAATCTATCCATGGTGACATAGGTATATGGATAGTAGCATATCAATTTAGAAAATAAACACATTTTACACTTATTAAAAAGACAATTAAATTTCATCATATGGCTACCTGTTGAATTGCTGGTTTTTAAGTACCATGGTATGCCAAGATCTAGAGTCTCATATGGAGATCGAGGCATGACAAGTCTCTTAGAAAGGACTATTTCAGAACCTACAAACAAGGTTGAATTTCTCTGTGCCCTATCACCCGTAGATTGATGGCTAAAGTAAAATTGTTAACTCAATAAATGTTGATCTACTCAAAAGCTATGTGACTAAAAAGGATCAAAGAGATCAATGGGAAAGATACTGACCTCTAATGGACTTTGTGTACAATAGCACAATGCATTCTTACATTGGTAAGTCTCCATTTGAGATAGTTGAAGGTCCTCCTAAGCCTCCACCTATCCTAAGGATGCATCAAAAGATGTTTGCAGCTAATGAATGTGTTTGTTATATTAAGATAGATTTTCAAAGGATAAATTAAGCTATATAGAAGTGTCATAACAAAAGCCAAAACGGGCTGCAAATAAGTATCAAAGACCTTTAGAGCTTAAAGATGCTGATTGGGTCTTTCTCGAGTTCTCCAAGGCCTGGCTACGTCAACCTCCGGGCAAGAATTGGCACCAAGAACCCACATGCCATCAAAATATTAATGCTAAACTTGCAAAGAGGTATTATGACCCCTTTCAAGTTCAAGAAAGGATCATTTGACTCAAGATACCAGAGCATCAGCACATCCATAATGCCTTTGAGAGTTTAGGAAGGAACTTATTGAGCTACTTCAAGAGTACAACAATGTGTTTTCATGGTCATATGCTAGCATGGAGGGTGTGGACCCAAAATTCTACTAGTACAAGATCAAATTCAAAGAATTTGAGAAAGCAATGTCAATCTCACCCATAGTGATGGTACCAAAGAAAAACATGAATATCAAAGTGTGTGAGGATTACTAAAAACTTAATGCGGCAACCATATCAAATCCCTTTGCACTACCTTTTGCTAACCCTTTGCTTGATGAAGTTGCAGGAAAAGAGATGTGCACCTTCTTGGATGGGTTGAGCAAGTACAATCAAGTCAAAATGGCCTCATAGGATCAAGAAAAAACTACATTTATCATAGAGTGAGGTGTGTTTGTGGCTACAATAATGATGTTTGGGCTTAGAAAATCCCCAACCACATTTCAAAGGATGATGTAAGAGATCTATTATGATTACCTCATAGAATTGATGAAAGTGTTTGTAGATGACATTAGTGTAGCCAGAGAAAAAGCCAAACACCTATTCCACCTTAGACTGTGCCTATACAAAGATGCAAGGACACAAGGCTACAACTAAACCCATTGTAATGCGTTAGGGGAAGGGTGAGGTCTTTGAGGGCCCTTTAAATTGCCATGGCCTAATGAAGGTGATTAGGAAATAGACTAATAGGTGGGAGCCATGTGTACAAAAATGTTGGGTTTGTAAGAGAGGTCAAAGATTCTTTAAAAGATGCTTTGTGCTTCTTTAAAAGATTCTTTAAAAGATGCTTTGTGCACTTTTTCTCCCTCTAGAAGTAGGTGTATAGTTTTTCATCTTTTAGACCTCCATAACTTCTACATGCAATATCCAAATTTGTTGAAGATTAAAGATTTAAATTCTACTCATCAAGATCTTTCCATAGATATGTTACATGATATGTTTTTCCCGCTAGATTTTAAATTCAATTTTGGTAAGAAAATTTGAATTCAAACAATGTTACCATTTTTGCTCATTTAAGTTTTGAAACAAATCTTTGATTAGTTTCTAAATTCAAAATGGTCAATTTCTTAAACCTCCAATTTAAAGGGCCGTCAAAGACCTCACCCTTCCCTTAATATGGTTCTTTATTTTAAGCTAATTTTGTTTTTGTGTTGTTGTTTTTTCCAACTCTCAAGGACAATATGCCAAGCGAACCTCTTCCTTGAGGTCCTTGAAAGCGATCTAACACAAGAGGGTTCCAAGCAAGATTCTTTTTTTTAACTATTTCACACATGCATGGTGCTCATCTTGGCACACATAAAAGCACATGTATTTGCATTAACACCTTACATTAAAAATAGACACATACACATGCACACACATTTTGCATTTGCACACACCTTGCATATACACTTCATTAAAATGAGACACATGCTCACATGTACATGCACGTAAATCTTGCACATGCACCTTTGCTTTGGCACATAAGCATTAGCACATTGAAATTAAAAAAAGACAAAAAAACAAAACATAAGAACTTAGTTCTTGCATAGACACACACATTTACACACTTTGCATTGAACAAATCAATTAATGCCATACACACATGCGCATACATGTAAATTTTGCACACGCACACACACTTAGTTCTTGAATTTTTATACACCTAAACACACATTTATTCTTGTATTTAGACGCTCACAAAAAAATCAAGATGAAGTGGGCATTGCCCTGCTGCCTCTACCCACTTTATACTAAGGTGTATGTGGTTTGGGGAGTTAAAGTGAAAGTGAGAGATAGAGCGTGTGTGTGTGTGTGTGTGAGCAAAGCAAGAAGAGGGGGTTTTTTGCCTACCTCTGCACTAAACACACATGAGAAGGCGGGGACTTAGGCCTTGTGCCATTCCTTGGCCACAAGAAGCAAAGAGAAAAGGCGAGGAGCCTTGCCTGTCTTCTCTTGCATCAAGAAAAAAGAGGAAAAACAACATAAGGTGGGGGGCCTATGTGTATATGCACACATATGCTTATGTATGCATATATGCACACACATATGCATGCATATTTATGTGTCTATACACACGCACACGTATGCATACACATGCATATTCATGCAAATGTATGTGTGTATATATGTACATACATATACATAAATATGTGCATGTATATGCATACATAAACATACGTATGCGTGTGTATACATACATATGTATGCATATCTATGTGTGTATATACACACAAATGATGCATATGTATATGTGTATATACACACATGCATATGCATGTGTGCATATGCATACGTATGTGTGTATATGCATACATACATATGTTTGATTATATACATATGTGAGGGCCATGTTAAGGTTCAGCAATGCCTATCCTGTATCACCATTCTTACCGATTACAATCCCTTGAG
>JAWWVC010000098.1:0-12406 GCA_033807815.1 Rumohra adiantiformis | reverse complement strand
GGAGATTGTAGATCTAGATTCTACTCATCAAGACCTTTCCATAGATATGCTACATGATATGGTTCTTCTTGCTAGATTTTAAATTTAATTTTGGCGGGAAAATTTGAATTCAAACAATGTAGCTGTTTTTGCTCGTTTTAGTTTTGAAAAGAATCTTTGATTAGTTTCTAAATCCAAAATGGTCAATTTATTAAACATCCAATTTAAAGGGCCCTCAAAGACCTCACCCTTCCCCTAATGAGTAAATCCCATGTTTTTTCCAATGCCAAGAAGATACACATGGGAAGAGTATGCTAGGAAGGTAGCTTGTAACTCAATGATATTGCATTTTTCAAATCTACCAAGGCCTCTTGAAAGACAAACTCATAATGAGACCTAGTTCCTTGAGGTTTACATAGGAAATCAAAGCTAAGTATAGAGAAGTACCAAACCTCCACTGCCAAATGCTATGCAAATTCTTACAACTTTTCAAGATCTGTATCAATGACTTTGCTAAGATTAAAAAAACAAGGCTAGATTGGTACAAGTATGCAAATCTAAAACAAGGCCTAGCCTTTGAATTTGAGATGGGGCCATAGGCCTCACAACCCTGGGAATACTATGCTCGAATCTAGCATTAACCTGCTATGTACATGGAGACATGGGAAGAGGTTTTTAGACAAAATTTTGCTACCTCCCAAAAAACCTTTGTAGTAATTTTTGAGAAGCCAGTAACTTTTGCCTATTTTTTGGGATCATCATTGAGCTCTAGTTTTTATCTACACTCTAGTCATAGTGGTGGGTGGTTAGCCAAGTGTAGAGACATTTTAGGTAATCCATACTCAAGGAAACTTTTCACAATTAGGGCACATTCTCATTAGCCTCTATTGAAGCTTAAGCTCTCAAGAACTCAAAGCGTGTAAGGAAATATCTCCAAGCTCCCTATTTGTAAGAAGAGCTAAGCTCTCTCTTTTTTCATTGCAATAAACAAATAGGATTCTTCTCTACTCTCTCTCTCTCTCTCTCTCTCTCTCTCTCTCTCTCTCTCTCTCTCCTGTGAATGTCTTGGTCTCTTTGTGTTAATGTATGCATGTTTGAATTGAAGTAAAGCTCCCACACTAGCCCTTGCTTCTACATAGAAAAGAGTAGGTGAAGGTTGAAGCCAAGTAGCATTAGTGAATGTATATGTAGGTAATGCAATGTTGTAATAGATGAAGTAACAATAGGAATGAGTATATGATAATCTTATTTAGTTAAACTAATTAGGCTTATTGAAGTCTGTCTTGCGTGAAGAGATTAGTTAAGGTATATCATAGATAGAAGCATTGAGTGGATAAGGTAGGTGATTTGAGGATTCTAGTGGTAAATAGGAAAAATATCTCTTTAGAAATAGATAAGCTTCTATGCACTAGTGGGGGTTGAGGCTTGCAAGATCAACATTAGGTAATCATTACCTTATGGGAAAATGGTGATGTTGCACCTACAAGCCATATTGTTATGGGTAGGGAACTACAACTTCTCCAAGGACAATAAAGATCCTCCTATGCTTTTAAAATTCATACTTAAAGCACAAAGCAGCCATTGCACATTTATTTTAGATATAGGTGCACATGTTAGCATTATGCTCAAATAGGTCTATTCAAGGCTTTGAAATATTCCTAAATTGGAAAATTTTTGCATTCTAAATACCTTCTCAAATCAACGCATCAATTGCAAGGAAGTCATCTCAATAAACATCACATCAAAGGACATCATGAGACTTATCAATTCTATGTGATAGACATAAATGCCAGTGTGTATGACCTCATTCTTGGACAAGAATGGATGTGTGGCCATATGCATTCTTTTGAATGGAAAAACTTTATGATTACGCTCAAGCTATTGGCACAACATTTAGACATGATGATGCATGACGTTAGTAAATGAGATGGGTACTAAAGAGGAAAATTTACAATGGAGGAGAAGCCTTTGTAAATGTTGCACAAAACCAAACGATAGATCCATAATGGCAGTGGTTTCTAAAGAAGAGCATGATGGGGCAGAAAACAAAGGTCTCTACTGAGTCAACAACTTCTTCACTACTTCCAAGGTCAACTTTACCAACTATATAAAAGAAAACAATACTAACTCAGATTCCAAGTGTTGCCAACTTTGGCTAGCATGTTGGCATCCAAATTGATGACATCATGTGCTGCACCCTTACCATCAACATTGGACCAATTGTGAGAGATGAGCTATCAGCAAGGTAGAGGCTCAAGGAGAGAGTGCATCAAACCAAAAGAAAGAAAAGGCAATTGAAAATTTCCTCTCAAGGACCTCCCTTTTACTTCAAACCAAACTTTCAACAACTGTTGTATGTTAACCATCAAGGAGTGAGCTACACAATCAGTGTCTTTAGTTTAGCATAAGAGTTCTCTGACTAGAGTCAAAGTTGCACATGCTCATAGGAAAAAGTTTCTAGAGTTGGGCATTTTAATCCAAAACATTCTTTGAGTTTGGTCCTAAATCTTTAGGTATTATCTACAACTAGATTCCTTGTATATATTTTTTACTTTTTGGTTTTATTTTGTGTGTTTTGTGTCCAAATTGAGAAGTTGGACTACTATGTCAGTTGCTTGCGCCAAAGGGGTAAGCATAAATGTTGAAGTCTATTAGTTTATGATGCAAACACAAGAACTCAAAGAGTCCAACACTCATGCAGTAATGCACTGGTAGAAACTAGGCAAAAATCTCAACAGCAAAAACCCTTTTGGAACGGATGCATTGCATCAAGCGTTGCAAAGAGCTCCTTGGGCTACATTTCTTTCTGAAAGCTCCTTTCAATCTACTATTCTCACAGCATATATTTTAGCTATATATTTTTCAAATAAATACAAGCTAGGAAATACACCATTTAGACTATGCATTAGGTAACTTTGAGTAGCAAACCCAAGCATAGTAAACAGCAAATGCCATATGATTGTCCTTATATTAGCTCATTCACCATCTAAGATGGGTTGTGTGCTTTCCTTGTACCTTGAATACTATGTAAAATCCATTTAGCAATACATCAACATTGGCAAAACAAGCATATTGCATTGCACAATAGTAAATTTCCCATTAGGATTTGATAGAGATGACGGCACTTTTTTCCATGTAGTTTTTCCCTTCATCCACAAGTTTGCACCTATGTACATATCACATCACAATGAATGCACGCAACTCTATAAATTTCCATGCACATTCATAGCACCATTTTAATTTACAAACTCTCCCTCAACCCCATAACTCATTCATGGAATCTATTAGATAGGGGAGAAGCTAACCACAACTTAAGGATTCCATTATAGGTGAAAGCTATGCTTTGAATGCTGCCAAAGTATTGGATCTATATTTGAGGAAATGGAAGAAAATAATTGAAGAGCATTGTAAAAAAACTCACAAATTTAATGAGAATACTCAACAACCAACAATTCTCTATTTACTCCATTGGCTGATAGCAGTCAATGGGGTAACTTTTCCAACAGATGGGAGAAATGGCTATAATTCTAAGCTTAGAGCAATGTGGGCATGTATTAAGGCTAGCTACAATAGGGTGAAGGATCAGTTTTAGTAATTGATGGAGTGCACCTACTGTAACTTTGAGGAGAGAACAAGAACAACAAAATTCAAATCTAAGGATCAAGGCAAAAGCCTACAATCATAAAGTGCCTCTATGGGCATAGGCTTGGCAAGATCAAAACCATGGGATCCATTGATTTAGTGTGAACTTCAAAAAGATACAAGATTAAAATTAAGACTTTAGAGGTGATAGGGCACACATCAAATGGGATCTAGGAGTGTTTAGGTAAAAGCTGGTAAAGCTAAAAGGAGCAGCATCTTAATCTAGAAGTAACGAAGGTCCAAAAAAGGGGGAACACTAGCTTATCAAGATCTCAATCCAAGTTAGTCAAAGGCTTTTACTCCTTGTACTAGGTATTAAGTGCAAAACCATGTCAATCTAAAGCCAAAAGAGATCCACAAAGAGGTACTACCTATTCCAAACAAACAAAAACAAAGAAGGATCATGGAATTCTTCAAAGCCAAAGATATGGAACTCCGTAATACTTAACAACTCTGTCTTAGCTAGAGGCAACACAACAACAAGAAGGACAACATCAAAGATAGAAGACATTAACCCCATGCCTATTGGGCATGATCATCACATGATCCTTTAGACAAGCCAACACCACCTATAACTTGATCATGTATAGGCATGTCCAAGGATGGAAATGGCGTAGACACGGGAGATTGTTTTGGTAGAAATGGGACCTAAAAGATCTATGGGATTGTCAAGGGGAGACCTAAAAATTTAGCTATAAAGGTCAACACTTCTAAGAAATTAGGGTTTTCTTGCCATTTCTCTAAAGAGCTTTGCAACTCTAGCTCTCTCCTTCTCTAAGCTAGTTCCAAGCTTCCATAGCTTGAGCACCCATTTTAACCTATGCATTGGTGGTTAATGATGTGGTTTTAGCTTTTATTCTTTTTCTATTTCTTTTTTGCAATGACAATGTGGGCTTGCTGCTTAGCTAATGTGTGATTATAAGAACAAGCTTGAGTACTATTGCTTTCTTGATTAGTCATTTCGTTTATTTTTCTTTGATAATATGTGATGGAATATATTATAAGGGTGCTTGGGCTTGCACTAGGGCATTGCATGCATGCATTAGCATGTGTGGATGATGATAAGCTTGTCCTTGAGTGCCTTCACATTCCTCCATTTCATTGATTGGGAAAGTAGGGACAATTTTTTTTAATGATCATAGGCATGCATGTTTCAATGAGAAGGTGCCATCATTGAATGGAATGTATGATAGCTTGTACCCATTGTTTGAGAGAGAAGCACATTGAAAAAAGTGAGTGGATGAGCTTTGCCATAGCTCATTTTCTTGATTTGTGTGATTGAGTAGGAGTACGGTTAAGTCCACTAGTGTAGGGGACTTTTAAGGTCTTTATTTTGCCCTATAAGAAAGTTTGACCAAAAGATTCCCTCAAAAGTTGGGCGCATAATATTTTTTTTGCAAATGATTTCTAGAATTGTTGGAATTTGCATGTTTGGAATGTACTCTTCAAGAGCTTTTCGATGATATATAGCATGATGGGATTCTGAGATTAGATGACCTGTTAAAGATTCTTTGATGCCCCCAAAATATTTTGTAATGAAACCTTTTAGGGGCATAAAAGAATCTTAAAGAATCTTTTATTATCCAATCTTGAAACCCCATCATGCTATATATCATCAAAACTCTCTTGAAGAGTACATTCTAAATTTGCAAAGTCCAACAAGTTTGAAAATCATTTGCAAAAAACTTACCATGCGCCCATTTTTTGAGAGAATATACTAGTCAAACCTCTTAAAAGGAAAACAAATGACCTCAAAATTCCCCTAATGGGTTAAGAGTCTACCAACATTGCTAAGCTAGAATACTCCTTTCTTTGACAAAGCAAGGGTTCCTTAGTGAGCTAGCTAGGTGAAGATTCCTAAGCTGACACACTCTCATGATTGCAAAGGAGGTTTGTTGGGTTAGAGAAACTAAGCTAGGTGACTCTCCACATGTGGTATCTGCATTATTAGTCCCATTGGTATGGCAATATAGGGAACCTCAAGGTTCTCTTGCCTTTTTGTTGTGCTTTGAGGTCTCTCTTCTTGAATCACCTAGTGCTCAAACACTTGCACTAGCTGCTCTTGAGGCTTGTATGCTCTCTTGTATCTTTTCTTGAAAGAGGACACCTAAGTTACTACCTCTATATCTTTATCTAAAGCCTCTTTGTGGCAAGCAAGAGTATCTAGCATTGTATGTGCAATAACTAAACCAAGAGTCCCTAGTAGGACTACTAGATGTCACCTTCAACACAAGGTGGTACCCCTTGAGGAGGACAACATGGTCATTCTCAGCTTACCCTTGATACATGCTAGCAAAACACAAACTCCAACACCTAACTTGCTCAAAGCATCTAAAATTGTCTCACAGTGAAGCGCATATACCATTTAGAGAAGCACACACACACACACACACACACACACACCACAAAGCTAGTCATGAACAACTAGTCCTTAGCTACGATCCTTTACACGCATGCAATACACAATTCACAATGTGCAAGAGGAAAATAGTTCACTTTATTACCACCTCATTTACAAGAGGAGTCAACATATATGAAGTTCAAATCTTTTTGCAAAGATTTAGGCTTGCACCCTTTTATGGATTGGTTGTAGTCCATTAGCACTACCCTCTACATCAAGTGAAAACTCACATTCACCTCATCACTCCCAGGGGGAATGTGCTACCATAATTAGGTAGTGGTAAGTGTGACCACACTTAGGACTGCCAAGGCACTTTTTCCCTTGCTAGGAGACTTTTCCCCCGGCTTGTGTATAAACCCAAAACTCTAGGGCTAACTTATCTATGTAATTTACACACTTGCAATACACTATGTGGTGAGTTCTCTTTTGCTTCTTCTTCTTTAAGCTTTTTGATGTGGTGTGTGTGTGTGTTTCTCTGCAAACCTACTCCAATAAGTGCTAAATTTCTTTGTTATAATTTTTTTGATTTTGACATGTTGGCCTATTCCCCTAGCTTTGTTGGTCATTTCCCATACCTTAGATGTCAAACACACAAGTTGGGTTAACTCAAAATCATGAGCTTGACCTAATTAGGTAGGTGCAAAGAGTTATTTTCCACTAGACTTGGTTAATCCCACTTGCTTCTTAATTGTCTAGGCCTATTTCATAGGTCTCTAGCTCCAAAATGAGTTCTTAAGCACCTCAATATACCAAATCACCAATATTTAGCCTTTCAAGGCCTTGACACACATTGACAAACAAAATAAAAAATGGCTTGATGGCCCACGTACATTCTGAACTTGCAACCTATCCTGAAACACTTCATGAAACACTTCATAAGTCACATTATGGTTAGTTTACTACACTCTAATCTATACATTTCCTATTGCCTATTCTACTTTATGTATATCAATATGAAAGAAATGTGCATAAAGCATGAAAAGCATATTAAAAGGTGCATAAATCATGAAAACAAAGAAAAAATCTTGTCAAAAAAAATCCACTTAAAAAACAGTAATGAAAACTTGCATAAGCATGAAATAAATTGAAAGAAATCTTGAAACTTAGCACATTAAAAAAAAAAAAAGATTAGTGGGAGTAGTCTCAACCACCCAATGATTTTACAACCATTCTCCATATCTTAATTCTCTAATCTACTATAACTAATAAAGATCATACACCCTTTTCAAAAAAAAAGATTTGTCATTGCATGCATTCAACTAAGCTTAGGCTTGTGGCTCTAGGGGCGCCAATGGAGAAATTGGCAGCTCCCTACCAGAGTAATATATCTTGTAGAAGCAACTTAACTATTTGGCTAGAGGGTATAAAAACTTAACATCAATCCAAAAGATCCTCAACCCCAAATAGTGTATGGAAGCTTATACCTTTCAAGAAAGATCCATCGTGTAGCTTGCCACTATATTTCTCTAGCTACCCACCTTATCCATTCAAGACTCTACCAAAACTCAATCATTTCTTATCTTGATTAACAAGACATATAAACAAGAGCTTAAGCAAGACTTAACTACTCTTATCCATATTCATCATACACTTTAGTCGTTCTTTCTAATCCATGCAAGTTTCATTCCAAATTAAAGTAAACACCCTTGTTGTAATGCCACAATGCTCTACCAGCAAAGCAGACTCCTTGCTCTAAATAGGAAAGATCTAATCAGTGGGAGCTTCACTTTTTCTACTTCAAGTATGCACACAACAATTAGACAAAGCATTACATTCAGTAAACAAAGAGGAGAGAGTAGAAGAAACATGTTCCATTCATTGCCTATATATATATATATATATATATATATATATAGAGAGAGAGAGAGAGAGAGAGAGAGAGAGAGAGAGAGAGAGAAACCTCTTACATACAATGGGACCTTGGGGAGCTTGCCTTTACAAATAAATATCTTGGAAGCTAAACTTGGACAAGGTAATCAAAAGTAGTGAAAGTTATGAGAGAGTAACCATATTTCTTTCAAAAGTAGTCTTTTGAATTTCTAATACCTAAGTTGTGTCTACAGTTGGCTTGCTTCCCACTAGAACTAGAAGAGTTAATACATACAACTCTAGAGCTCAATCATGAGCCCATAAAGTAGGAAGAAATCCACAAGGTTATTTTTCTATGAGAAGAATTACAAGACAAAATGGTATGGTTCAATGCCATAAATATGCATTATTTGCATAATTTATGTCCTTTTGATTTAAGGTGGATCACTTCTTGACGTTCCAATATGAGTTTTTAGGATCTGACAAAACTATTTTTTTGCTCTTCCTTAAGAAAAATAGTGGCTCTTGTTCATCTACTTGTTCCTCAAGCTCAACTCCCACCCTTTTGAATGTTGCTAGTCCTTTGTGTGGTCCTTGTGCCTTATGAGGGTCACTGGATGGTTTCTCTGTTCTAGGGGCTGTGTGTTTAAGCCTTGAGAAGATGCTTTCCCCTTGAAATTTCTTGGCTTTCCTTTTTGTGTTATTACCTCAAGGTATAGTAGCAGCATGAGCTAGCACCCTTACATGTGCATGTAACATAATTGGCATCTCATTTTCCAATGTCTCTCTTGTGTGCTTCCTTAAGCTTTTGAGGAATAGCATTTTCCAATTGATTTTCTTCCCTTCCTTAGTAGCATTTAATATACTGTTGGTCCCTATAGGACATGCCTTTTCTTTTTTCCATTAAAGCTATGTTTTGTTGATAAAAACAATTTAACCTCTTTGATTTGGATCAACAACATGTTTTGTTTAATGCATGGCCCCCTTTCTTGGCACCTCACTTGCCACCACATAGGTTTTGGATGGTTCAACATCCCCTTGGTCAAGTAGCCCTAACACTTGGTTGACCTGGTCTGGGTTCACTTGAATGGGATGCTTGCTAGGTTGTACTATTGTATGTGTGTCCATAAAGCTTTTAACTACATCACAAGAATTTATGGCTGTTGATAGTGTAATCCAATCTTGTTGTAGCATGCCCTTGAAGCCAATGCGCATTGCCCAATCCAAACTACTTGCCATAGTCAAGAAAGGGACTACCTAAAGTTTAATATGCAATAGGGGCTTTGTCATGCTGGTCACCTTATTTAAACTCTTTGGCCTTGAGTGCTTTGTCTTTTGTTGTCATGTGCTGATCCTTAGGTGCCATGTTTGTGTGTACACTATTGTTTTGGATCGGTGAAGGTGAAGTATAATTGCTTGGGCTCTAGAGTTTTCTTATTTCACGCTTTTACTTGAATGTTGAGAGTGTCACTAATGCTAAGTTTTGATCTCTGCATAAGAGTTTTTACTTTGAGGCATGCCACCTCTAGGTGGTTTAAAGCACTTGCACTCATTCCTAGAGCACTCATGCTATTTTTGAGGTTGGAGTGTACCTTGTCAATCTACTTTAAATCACTAACACTTGTTGTGACTTTGAATATATGATGCCTTGGCTTAATGGTCTCATCATTATTTTGGTTGCCTCTTGAAGTATTCTTTTTGGCGTTATGATTGATGCGCTTCCTTGCACCTTTCTTTTCCAATGCTCCTCCCCAATTTTGTTGGTTATCTTTGGACAATAAGCTTTTCTTGCATACTTTCTCCAAGGGGCTCTATCTAATATTGAAGACTTAAGGAGTAGCATTTGAGATGTACTTATTTTCCTTTACAATGGCCCTATTTTCATAATAGGGCTTGAGCCTAAAATAACCATTTACTTGAGCATAATGTACCACTCTTTCTAGGATCACAAGTGTGAAGACTCCAAGAGCCATCTCAACCAAGGAAGCCATTGGAGCTTAAGTTTACCTAGATGTTCTCCCAATCTTGAATCAAATACTAGAACCTTTTTCCCATAATTGAACAAATTTCCTCTCCCATGCCTCTTAGCCCAAGATTTTCTCCCCTTTTGAATAGTCTCTACCACCATAACACTATGCTACCACTCTACCTCAACTTCTAAAACTTCCCTAATCCTTTTTTGCTGTAAATCTTCCATGGGTAATCTTTCCTGCAATGCCATTCTTAGACTTAGCACAATGAAATCCATAGGCACCTCTGCCCTTCCTATGTCAAGGCCGTCAAAAAATGAATAAATTATCAAACAAAATGAATAAATCACATTATTTGTAAAAAATAGGTAGAATGTTTACCAAGTCATCCAATTGACAATGCACATTATGGTAATATTACATGATGTCCGTGTACCCTTACATGATTGATAGCTATTACGCGTTTGGGTCTATGGGCCCGCTTGCAAAGCGCGCATGGATACCATATTTTATCCTCTCTTCACTCTCGCAATCCCACCATATATTCATCTTCATCGCTTTTGTGTGGAGATGCCATAATCTTGTCAAATACGCTGGCATCAACTATAGATAAACAAATAAAAAAAGCTTATTTTTTAAATAAGATTTAAAAATATTAGAGAATGCAAGTCAATTACCCAATAAAATGTAAGTCACACACACACACACACACACACACACACACGGTTAAACCACATGGTTAATTGTTAAGGTCTATGTGTCCATGCTTGTTGTATGCATATGTGTATGTGTATGTGTATGTATGTACACATATACATATATGCATGTATGTACACACATACATATACACATATGCATGCATGCATGTATATATGTATATAAATACATGTATACATGTGCTTCTAAATGTATGTATCCATGTTTTGATGTCTATGTATGTATCTACACCCATACACATATGCATGCATGTATGTATTTATGTACACACATATACATATGCACGCATGCATATGTATATGTGTATATATATACATGTATACATGTGCTTGTAAATGTATGTGTCCATTGTTTTATGTCTATGTATGTATGTACACACATACACATATGCATGCATGTATGTATGCATGTGTGCGCCTATATAAGTGTATGGGTCTATGTATGGTTTAGGGTTGTATGTATCTATCACATACATGCATACATGTGATCATAGATATATGTAAATATGTATGTAAGTGTATGCATGTGTATGTATCCATGTATGTGTATATCTTAATTAACCATACATGCAGCACGTAAATGGATGTTTGTATGTATGTGTGTGTATGGGTCTGTGTATGGTTAATATATGTATGTATCTATTGTCAACTCTCTCTTCTCTCTCTCTCTCTCTCTCTCTCTCTCTCTCTCTCAACCTAAGGCAACAAACTAGGGACATACTTGCTATGTCCCCAATCTGCCCCAAGTTTTGTTTTTCCAAATTCTTTTTTGCTGGTATGGACGCTGGTACAAGTGTTGGTATGAGTGTTGGTTACCAACAATCCCGTACCAGCGCTTATACCAGTGCTTGTACCACTGCGCGCCACTTTTCAAAACTCGTGTATAGTTGCTAGTACAAGCGCTGATATACCCTTCATTTCTTGTAGTGTTTTTGTTTTGTCAAAAAAGACCGTCATTTCTCAAAGGCAATGGGCTCCAAATAACATTGAAGAATCTATCAACATAATGGGTTCCAAATAAGAGTACAAAATAGCACACAAATAAGGTTTCTACTGAGCCAACAAATTCTTTTGTACTTCCAACACCAACTTTCTTGATTGCAGAGAAGGAAACCATACAAAGCTCAGCTTTTAAAAATCATAAAGAAAAGATCCATGTGCTACCAATTTGGTCTAGCAATTTGCCATCAACATTGAGTGCGCTCGACCTACAACGTTTCCATTGGCAATGGACCAACTACACAAAGCATGACAAAGTTGGGCAAAATGGCCACATCATAGTCAAGTTGTCAATATCTTCTTGTTGGCAACTCACAAAAGATTCTAGAGTCAAGCATTTTGAACCAAAACATTCTAGTCTTAATGCTTCAAGTAATATCTTATGACTAGAATCAATGTACATATGTTAGGCTTTTTCTTTTTTCTTTTTATTTTGTGCATTTTACAATTCAAGTTGGGAAGTTAGACTACTATGTCAATCACTCATGCCGGATGGGTGAGAATAAGTGGTGTCAAAGTCTACTATCTACTATGGCAGAGGAAAGTATTGGCACATTGAACACTCACCACATAAGAAAGAAATAGTAGGAAAAGTGAAAGAAAGACATCACCCATGGAAACCTTTTTGGAGTGGATGGAGTGAATCAAGAATTGCGCAATGCTCCTTGTGCTACATTACTTTTTGTTGAAAGCACATTTCAACCTATTATTTTGCACAACATATGTTTTGGAGTGCATGTTTTTCAATGACAACATGCTAGGATTTCCACCACTTAGATGATGCATTATACATCTTCAAGATCTATACCCAAACACAATAAACACTTACTGCATAAACCTTGAAAACAAATGCCATTGGGCCATTGTTGTATTAGCTCATGGATTGTCTA
>JAWWVC010000097.1:0-12425 GCA_033807815.1 Rumohra adiantiformis | reverse complement strand
CTGGGTTTTAACCTTGGCATTATACTCATTGTTAAGGCTACATTTAAATCCCCAAACCTTTTGGAAGTCATCAAGCCCTTGTAGCTTGAGTATAATACCCTTGTACTTAGATATATTTTGGGTGAGTGTAAGACGCTCCATCTTACACTTGTCCCAAGCTGCCCATTCCTGTCAGGCTCATTCTCAGGAAGGAACTCCTTTTGAAAAGCCTCCAAGTCTTAGAGCGGTCCGCTAACTTGAAGCTCATCCACCACTTGTAGGCCTTGCCTTCAAATGAGATGCTAGTCTCAAGTGCGCGGTATTTAAGTAGAGTACTGCACAACTCATGCAGGTCATTCCACTTCAAAAGGAAGGTGTTGACCGCATCTTTATTGTGTTGCTTCTCCTCCCATTTGAAGCTAGGTGGCTTCAAATTTTTTAACATGTTGCGTGTATCAAGGGGAGATGGAGAAGTGTCAACACTAGCACTAGGAGAGTGGTGCATCATTGGGGGGGGCTCCGTAGCACCACCCGCAGTTGTAGCCACCACTGTCGTTGTAGGAGGTGTATGCGCACCATGCACAAACTGCTTAAATAAATTTGACAACGCGGTCAGATTCTCATTCATGGTGGCAACGCAACCTTCTAGTATTGCCATGCAAGTGACTAGAAAGTTGAAGTCGCCCACATCCACATATCCAGGATCATCATCTACATGAAAATCCTCATGCATGGTAGCATCTTCATGCTCATTCTCATTGTGTGCCATTTGTGCATCAGGCAAATTTTGCGGTGATGAGGACATGGTGAGATGTACTTGATAATAAGTAAGAAAAAGAAGTTTCCGTACACTCAAGGAAGAGGGAACCCACGATCAATAGAAGGAGCGCGTAGCCAAGTGCATGCACAAAACGAATGCAAGTTGTGGTAATTTAAAAGCACTCGTAGCGTAAAAAATAAATAATATAAGCCGTTTTGCCAATATTGCACTTTGTAAGTGCCTTGCATAATTTTAACTCGCTGTAATTCATCGGTAAGTACTCAAAAATTCAGCATGCAATCAATTGCATGCAAGAAAATTAGTGTCGGAGAAGAGATTCAAGGTTGAATTGTTAAACAATCTCAAATCAAAAACCACCCTTGGCAAAAATTCTAAGAGAACTTGTTGTTCTCTGAAATTTTTTGATAGAAAAACTTGAGACTTGATGCGGCGTCAAATCTCCTCGTCGCGAAATTGCTCAAAAAAGGCTTTTGAGAAGCATAAAAGAGCTCTTTGTTTGTGGGAAATTACTCCATATAAGCTGGGAATAAAGCAATGGGAATAAAGCAATCATGCTAAACATGATTAGCAAAGCAATTTCTAGCACTAATCACCCTAATAATAGCGTAAGTTGAAAGGGGGGGTTGCTTTGGTCACATTAGCCAAACCGTGCATGCTTTGCATTTGCAATCTTCACAAAAAATTCACAAATTGTTGTGAAATAAATATTTGGAAGCCCCTGGGATGGATTTGGTGAAGATAAAATCCCTCCCAAAATTGCCATAGGGAGCCCGGTAGTGACTGAAGAGGTTGTTGAGGGCATGGTAGTTATCATGTGGATGCAAAATTAATTGTCAATTATCCCCCAATAGCAGATAGTCTTGAGAAATAGAGTGAAACAAAGTAATCAAAATGTATAAATTAGATTTAACTAAAAACATCTTTGTATTCCTATACTTTTGAAAGTGATGAAGCATATCCTATAGTATAAAAATCTAGACTTTACATGCAAATGGACATATTGCTAGCATTTGATTTTGTACATCATTGCATTTGTGTTTTCTCTTCTCAAAAGCACATCCTACAAAATCAACATGTCATACAACATAAATTTAAATATATTATTTTGGGATAATTTTAAGCAAAGACTTACCAAGTTTCCATAAAAAAAGAATCCAAATATTTGAGGTAGATCCACCTCATCCCCATTAATCAAGTCTTTACTAAATTTCTCTAGGGTACACTCTTGTTCAATTGATATAGTTTTTTTCAGCTCATTTCCCATCCAAACATTGATATTAATTATAGGATTGTTAAGCATGTCATCAAGACCATTATCTAGAGAGACATGCCAACCATTTACCCTATGGAATCCCCATATAGTGATTTTTCTTTTGGCTTCTTTCTTATCTTAAATTTCATAGTCATACTGGTGTGATCTACTTGAACTTCAATACCATGTTGTTTTTTTATCTTGCACCTAGAATCTAGGAACTTCAAGATCATATCAAAGTATACATTCTTGCATACAAGCATAGTATTTATCAATGTTATATGAGAGTTTGTAACAAATTCAATCAATAAGTCTATTGGCATTGAAACTTAAACTTTGTTAAACCTTGTAGCATTATTAGGTTCTAAGACCTTTTGGACTTCTTGAAACATATCACACCTTATAGCCTTACTTATGTTGAAGCTCAAGAGTGACCACTCTAGGATTTGAAAGTTTGGAAGGGGAATCTTTTGTAGTCTTCCCTTAGAGAGTGAAATTCCTAAAGGATATAATATAAATCATAAGAAAATACCAATGTGGGCTAATGAGCTTTATGTCCTCCTAGCATACTCCTACTCCCCTATGAATGCACCCCACGATGCAACAATAGGCTACAATTATTTAAAAGATGAAGGGTATAAATTTGAAGAACAATGGGAAGGAATGAGAATACATTTTAGTACATAAACAAGGCCCCTTTATAAAACATTTGAGAAGATTGCAAAGATACTTATAATTTGGCCTATTATGTTTGGAAATTCTTCTAGCTGGTGTAGAAGGTTTACCTTCTTATGCATGAAGACATGCTCACAATGACCTCCTTGAAAACCTTCTTGTGATATCTTGTGGAAAAATATAGTACCCTACCTTTCCACCATGATATAAACTCTTTGTTAATTAGCATTCCTTCTTTTCCTTTATGCAAAGGACCCAACTCCCTTTAACAAAAGAAAAAGATGAGGCTTTTTGAAAGAAAAAAAAAGTGTAAGGATAAGGCTCTGTAGGAGGACTTAATGTCAATTATGTCTATTATTAAAAATATTTTTTCTAGTTCTATGTTGTGGGGAGTCATTAGCATAGGGTCTCTAACCCTACAAAAACCCTAGAGGAAGCAAAGAGAGTGTTGGCTAGGAAGCTTAACTAGCTAGCTCATGGAGGAAACCTTTCTTGTCAATGCAAGGGACTCTTCTAGTTTAGCTTGTTGGGTCTTGAACATTCTGCAACAACTCAGTCTTCTTTGTTCTTAATCCCTTACTCAAGCACATAAGCTTATGGAAGAAGCTTATCCACTCACTACTAATTTCCAATCCTTTCCCTTAACCCACAACTAATGATGCAAAAACTACTTATTATGAATTCTCACAATTCCAATGTCTTAGCCATCATGCCCATTACCCATTACATCAAGAAATGCTACCCATTACAAAGCAATGACCTATCAACAACAAACATAGAGAGAGAGATTAACCTCCTTGTTAATCATGCAGTGGTGTGGCTAATTAACACATTCAAGAAAGCTCATACTCTTCACCTACACTTCTCATAATGCACTCAATGCAACATGCTTCATAAAATTCATAAGCTTCACACACACATTAACTTGTTTAAGATAGCAATGTAAATTGCTTATCTTCTACAAGCTAGCTAGGTTATTTGCTCCTAATTCAACAATATCTATTGCATTCAATAAGAGGTTTGTTGGGTCAGAGACACTAAGCTACTGGACTCCCAACATGCCACATGAGGAAAGAGCTAATCAGCCTCTTTCTTAGACACAAGAACAACCAACACAACCTTGAACTCTAATGATCATAGGGCATCAAGCACCCAAGCCACATGCTAAAGGTTTTCTAGCATCAACCACTCAAGCTAAAGGAAAAATACCTCCAAAGCAACAAATCAAACCAAAGAGTATGTGCCTTGGAAAATCCTTGGTCAGTAGAGGAGGCCATAGCCATGAACCTTAATAAACATAGATTTTGATCCTTCCCAAGGATGGACATTTAATAGATAGGATGGTTTGTTTGAGTAGAAATAGGATGCTGAAGGATGTGTAATTTTAGGTCACTATGAAGAAAGACCTTAAGGGCAAGACGCGGACAAGAAAGTCTCACCACCAAACTTTGTATCTTTTTTAAGCTAAAATTTGTATTTATAATCTTGCCAAAGTGCAATGTATTTAATGAAGGGACTATACTAAGGGCTCATACAATTTTGGAGTTATATTTATGAGATTAAAACTCACTTCTCTCACTTATTTCTTAGGAGTGTCTGCTCAAGTGTGAATTGGCTAGACCTAGAAATATAGCTATAAGCAGAGACACTCATAAGAGAATGAGAGTTTTTGGGAGCTCTCCAACCCTAGCTCTCCTCTTCTCCAAGCTAGCTCCAAATTTTCATATCTTGAGCTCCCATTGTAACCTAGCTATTGATGGTAAATGATGTACTATTGATGGTAAATGAAGTACTATTTGTCTTTTTTTCTCTTTTCTTTTGCTCTTGAAACAATTATGTATGCTTGCTCCTTGCTTGTGTGTCATAGGTGATTGAATCTTGAGTGTACATTCTTCCTTTCTTAATTGATTAGCGTGGTTTCCTTTAATTAGGGTAACCTGGGTTGAGTTTTATTAGCACTTGAGGCATTATATATATGAATGGAAATGTGTGGAAGGATGAAGATAACACTTCCTTTGAATTCTATGTCATTCCTCTATTACTTTGATTAGGAGTAGAGTTGATGTGCTTGATTAGAATTTGTGTGCTTTTGATTGATTGCTTATGTGATCTTGAATGGAATTGATGGTAGCTTAGCTCATTAATTGAGAGTGAGATTGAGCTAGTTAGAATGAGTAGATAATTAGCTTATCTACTTGATTATATGGATTGAGTAGGAGTAGGATTGATTCATAGATTCATTGGTCATTAGGCTACCCATATGCTATGCTATATACTCCCTTTCCTTGACAAAGCAAGGTATCCTCTATGAGCTAGGTGGGTTAAGGTCTCCTAAGTTTACTTCTTCTTTTGAGGAGTTTTGGGTTAGAGCCGCTAGCTATGGTGACACCCCACACAATCCTATGTAATGTTCTTGTAGTATAGTTGGTTCAATTCCCCTATATTGACATATTATGTTGGTATGTGGAAATATATGCTACAACAACCTACTGTTGCTGCAAGAGACCCACTAATAGGATAGATCAAGATAGTCAATATCAAAGAAGGAACAAGCTTGGTGTGTAGTCACACAACAAAAGAAACAAGGAATGGAAAGGAGGTCTTTTTTATGGGTTGGACCACATCATTTAAATTGATGTGTGGAGACTATGTCTAAGGCCCTTAAGTTGGCACAAATCCAAAAAATGAAGCATAATTATGGGAAGCCAAAGACCGCACTATAGATTTGTCAAAGAGAAAGAATGGATAAGATAACAATAATGGTTCATGTAAGTTGGCATATCATTATCACAATCAAGGGGATAAGTTGTATAACTCTAGCTATAAGAACAAAGGAAATGCCAAATGGATGGAGAATCCCCATATTACTTTGAACAAAAGGTAGTGCAGAGCATCATAGGAAGTAGAGCCCCCATAGAACAAGTAGAAAACTAGAAGACACAAGGTAGATGTTTTAATTGTTATGTCATAGATAATGTTAAGAAACGTTTCCTTAAATTTTCCAATGCCATTCACACAACACAAGTGTGGAGGTATCCCTAGACACACAAGTGTGGAGGTCTCCCCACACACTCATACAATTAAATTAATCATTAGACAAGATTTGCACCAAGAGCTAATGAAGTTTGATTCTCCACCTATGCTTAAAGCTAACCAAAAGGGTGGTTTGTCCACACAAGCACACCTTTTGTTTCATGTTCTTAAAGGGGACAGTTGTGTTCCTTAGTCAATATCAATACTCAAGGATGGAGTTTTGTGATAGGTACTTAAGTAGAAGGGTCATTTTAACCATTATTTGATTGTTTAAAGAGCTAAGTTAGAGAGATTAGCCATAGATACAACCATAGTTAATTTTTCTTTGGATATGACTAAGTCGATTGTGTCAATTGTCCAAAATACATCTCTTAACATTCAAAAGAATCATTTTGTTAGAGATCTCTTTTTTGAGCCTTTGGAAGGGTAGATATTATTTTAGGGGTAAAGTGGTTGCAAATTCACAAACTACATGTTAATTAGGATTTCAACAAGATGTTTTATCAAGGAGTTGGTGGTTCCATTGATGTTTTATTGGATAGATGATATTTCCATCATCTTAAAGGTGCAAATATTCACACTGCAGGATGATCCAATTGTTCAAGGAAGTTCTTTTCTTACCCATAGTACTAGTATTGTTGCTTGTATTTTATGTGTTCAAATTAATGAGCGCATTATCTTAATTTTTTCACACATGCCCATTCATGTATACAATGCTTCAATAACCTCCCAAATGCTAATAAAACTCAACCCAAATTACCCTAATCAAAGGAAACCATGCTAATCAACTAAGAAAGGAAGCAAGTACACTCAAGCTTCAATCACCTAATGACACATAAGCAAGGAGCAATCATACATAACTATTTCAACACTAAAAGAAAAGAGAAAAAAAGTCAAATACTACTTCATTAACCATCAATAGCCAGGTTATAATGAGAGCTAAAGGTATAAAAATTTTGAGCTAGCTTGGAGTACAGGGGAGCTAGGGTTGGAGAGCTCTTTAGAAAAATGACCAAAAACCCTCATTTTCTTATAAGTTTCTCTGCTTATAGCTATCTTTCTAGGTCTATCCAATTCACGCTTGAGTGGACACTCCTAAGAAAAAAGTAAGAGAAGTGAGTTTTAATCTCATAAATACAACTATAAATTTGTATGAGCCCTCAATATAGTCCCTTATTTAATTAAATTGCACTTTGGCAAGATTCTAAATACAAATTTTAGCTCAAAAAAGATACAAAGTCTGGTGGTGAGACTTTCTCTTCCACGTCTTGCACTTGAGGTCTTTCTTGATAGTGGCCTAAAATTGCAAATCCTTAAGCATCCTATTTCTACTCAAAAAACCCCCCCTATCTATTACATGTCCATCCATGGGAAGGCTCAAAATATATGTTTGTTAAGGTTCATGGCTATGGCCTCTATTGACCAAGGAATTTTGAAGGCACATACTCTTTGATCTGATTTGTTGCTTTGGAGGTATTTGTCCTTTAGCTTGAGTGGTTGATGTTGGAAAACCTTCAGCATGTGGCATGGGTGCTTGATGCTCTATGATGATTAGAGGTCAAGTTTTTGCTAGTTGTTCTTGTGTCTAAGGAAGAGGTTGATTAGCTCTTCACTCATGTGGCATGTTGGGACTCCACTAGCTTAGTGTCTCTAACCCAACAAACCTCCTATTGAATGCATTAGATATTGTTGAATTAGGATCAAATAACCTAGCTAGCTTGTAGAAAATTAGTGATTTACATTGCTATCTTAAACAAATTAATGTGTGTGTGAAGCTTATAAATTTTATGAAGCATGGTTTATTGAGTGCATTATGAGAAGTGTAGGTGAAGATTATGAGAAGTGTAGGTGAAGATTATGAGATTTCTTGAATGTGCATTATGAGAAGTGTAGGTGAAGATTATGAGCTTTCTTGAATGTGTCAATTAGCCACACCACTGCATGATTAAGAAGGAGGTTAATCTCTCTCTCTCTCTCTCTCTCTCTCTCTCTCTCTCTCTCTCTTTGTTTGTTGCTAATAGGTCATTGCTTTGTAATGGGTAGAATTGCTTGAGATAATGGGTAATGGGCATGATGGCTAAGATATTGGAATTGTGAGCATTCACAAGTAGTTTTTCCATCATTAGTTGTGGGTTAAAGGAAAGGATTGGGAATTGTTAGTGAGTGAATAAGCTTATTCCATACGCTTATGTGCTTGAGTAAGGGATTAAGAAGGAAGTAGATTGAGTTGTTGTAGAATAGTCAAGACCCAACAAGCTAAGCTAGGAGAGTCCCTTGCATTGACAAGAAAGGTTTTCTCAATAAGCTAGCCAGGTTAAGCCTCCTCATCAACCCTCTCCTTGCTTCCTCTAGGGGTTTTGTAGGTTTAGAGCCCCTATGCTAATGATTCTTACAACATTGAACTATAATGGATCCAATAGACATAATTGACATTAAATCCAAAAATAATTCTAGGTAATTTTAATTTTGGATCTCAAATCTTATGTAGCAGAGGAGATGTGACAAAGGAACCTTGGTGTAGCAAGGAGATTAGTGGAACCTTTATAAGTGATACTCGCAATCACTTCAGCACTCCATGCAATCAATAAAATAGAGAGATAGACATTCACATCGAATGGGTACCCAACTAATACCTTCAATGGATAAAGTAGACATAATTGATATTAAATCTTCAAAATATTCTAAGTAACTTTGATATTGGATATCAATTTTACATCAAGTGTAACTAAGGAGATGTGACAAAAGAACCTTTATAAGTAATACTCACGAGTCACAATCACTTGGGCACTCCATACAATCAAGGAAATAGAGAGATATAAATTCACACCCAATGGGGTCCTCACTAATACTTTCAAGGGACCCCCACTCTTTTAGCAAAGTGGTATTTTCTTTATTATTATTAGAAGACCCAATGGCAATACTTGTGTAAGATTTCTTGACATGTACCTCTTAGAATCCCTCCTTATATTGGCTCAATTGGGTTTGAGTTACCTTGCTATTTTTTATTCAAAAAATGAAGTCTACATACTATTTTCTAGACCCTCTTGTTGCACCAAGTCCCCCCCCTCCCATCTTCCTTGCAAGTAATCCCTCTACTACCCTCTATGAACACTCTAACTTGTAGGAATTTACAACAACTAAACACAACATAAATGCCAAGTAAAAGGGGCTCCTCCTCTTGGACTCAAAATATAGGGTGAAATATAGGGTCAAGATACCTCTAGGATGTTGAATAGATGGCATTGATTTGCATATTTCTTGATGATGATGAAAACACACATAAGTGGCACATGTAGGACAATGGTGGGTCTTAGGTGGAGAAAACTTACTTGAAACTCATCCCAAACAAAGTTAAGTAGTGGATTCTCATCAAAAAAGGCCACTTTCTCAAAAATTGCCACATGTTCTACTCACTTAGCATCAATCCATTAATGATATTATATCATGGTGTCACTTATAAGTTGCATAGCCACAAGTAACACTTTGTTGTTATTAGTAGACTTAGGCGTGATGGAAAAATATGCAATAATCTGGTGCAGCCATGAATGAATGACATTAGACTCCATCTTACCATCATATTCACTAAACTTATCTTCTCAAGAATCAAATCCAATGGAGAGACATCAATCTTGGTTTTGTTAATAAAGGTGTTTTATAAGCTTGAAAAATCTAGTTGGCAAGGGGGAAAATGGCTGCTTGCAAGATCAATCAATTACTAAAACCGCTTGTCCTTCCTTTGCTAGTGCTCTTGTTAAAAAGCCTCATCCTTGCACCTTTGCTTTTCCCTAAGAGACTTAACCTTGCACTTTTTCTCCTCATATAGTGCCTTATCCTTACACTTTTTTTTTTCTCGCAAAAAGCCTCATCTTTTTCTTTTGTTCTTCAGCTTGGGCCTTTCTCTTAGCCCTAGCTTGCAAGCAAGCCACTTCCTTCTCTTCTTCACATTTGGATATGCTCCACTTCCATATACGTTCTTGCCCATGCCTCTTCTCCATAAAAATATAAATTGTGCAGTCCATAAAAGATGGAGGAGCTAACTAGGCATGTGAAGGACAAGAGTGTGGAGAAGGGCACTAAGGGTATCTTTTGCTAATAGTGACTTTTTTTGGTGTGAAAGAGTTATCCATGCCGCTCCAAATCCCAACCATGCATGGGTAGATCTACGTGTCAAGGTTTCTTCAACCTTGGTCACCCAATGAGATATCTAACCTTGTAGATGGCACACTACAACTATCATGTTGTGTGAATATAAACTGCTTTCTCCACCACTAAAGGTGCATTGCTATACCACAATGACAGGTCTACTTTCTCCCTAAGTTGTGGAAAACCCACCCTTGGGTAAGGACCTAAAAAAAACCCAAACACAATTTTATTTTTAATGTGTGAACTGGTTGCAAAAGCTAGAAGCTTTGATACCAATGTCAAGAACAACAAAATAAAATAGACATGACAAATAAACCTTTAGAAATACTCAAAATCACTTAAGCATTCCATACAGTCAAGGAAAGAAAGAGATAAATATCAACACCAAATGGGATCCCAATGTATTCTCTTAAGGGATACTCACATTATCAAAGTAGTATTTGTTGTATTATTTTAAGAATCAATGAGTACAATTGGGATACCTATGTATGAATGCTTGGCATGTATCTTTAAGAAAACCTCCTTGAATTGGCTCATTTAGGATTGAGTTATCTTGTTGTTTTTGAGTCTAATTCTTTTTTTTATAATCCCTCTTCTTGCACCAAGATATCCTCTAGCATCCCCTCCAAGTAACCCCTATGTTGCCCTTAATAAAATCCCTATTTTTCACGTAATTTCACAGCCACTAAATAAGGTAGGAATGCCAAGGAAAAGGGGTTGCTCTTGCACTCAAAATAGATGATCAAATGTAGGGTTAACCTCTCATATGCAAAATATATGAGTGAGAATGACACTAATTTTGCAACCCACTTACTAATGATGGAAACACATATAAAAGGCGCTTCTAAAGGAGATTGAAAGTTTTGCTCAGTCATGTGTTGTATCTTGCTAAAAATTCTCATTTTTATGGTTTTGATGCAGGCTAAAAATGTTGGTCTATAAGATATTGGCACAATAAATACAAGGGTTTTGTAGCCCTAATAAAGAGACAAAGAAAGAAATAGTGGCTCTAAATTAATGAAATCTTGGATGAAGAAGCTTGCTCATTTTTTTGCAATAAAGGCTCCCCACAATGCTAACCATGTGGCCCAATTTGGCATTTTCCCTATCACGTGTGCTCTTGCTTGGATAATGCATCAAATTTCTATTACCTTCTCCCTTTGAAATGGCCCTCCCTTGGCCCTTTATATACTTACTTAGCCCTCCTAGAGCATTGTAATTCATCAATCTTTTTTAAGTGAACCACCCACTTTGGGTCCTCAATTTTACTTGCAAAAATTAAATGAGTTTCTAATGTGCACTTTGCATACACATGTATGTTGTGGTTATCAAAACAGAGTTAAAATTGGCATGCTGGTTATATATGCCTAAACATAAATGTGTATCTTTTCAAACGCCCACATATACTTAACAAAAATTGGCCTAGAACTAGTGCAACATTGTCTGTAGGGTACAAACCTATTATAATGGATAATTTTGATCATGTGAGTCCTTAATGAAAAAAGGATAAAATCACTAGACATCATCCCCTAGGCTTGTCTAGTCCTATTTAGGGATGTATTTGGGTTTTATGTCCATGTGGCACTTAAGGAAAATGTGCACGTGATATCACATAACCTAGTTTCATCAATTCTAGCCCTTGCTCATAAAGAATCATTCAAGTACACGTTGAGTCCTTGAGCAAACTATTGAATGCATCTTAGTTTGAGTTTCAATTCTTTTCTTACCAAACACATTCTCAAGTTTACAATCAAAGGTATACATCTACTTACTTAAATCATATGTATCTTATGAAGGAAATTTCTACTTTTTTATAAGGAGATTTCAAGTGAAACTTTGAGCTTCATGTTGATTAGTTTTGCCAATGATCTAAAACATAGAAATTTTAAAAAAGAGAATAACACAGAAGAAGAGAGATAAGAAAAGAGAAATAAATGTGGAAAGAGAGAGGAAAAAATTAGAGAGGGAAAGAGAGGGGGGAAATGGTTGAGGAGGAGGAGAAAACGGATGAGAAGGCTAGCTATTCCAGAAAGTCTTCTTCTTATCTCACCCCTTATGGAAGAAAATCAAAATAAGAACACACTAGCTATGGAGATCTTTGGGATATGGTTATGCATTAAATGATTGTACACACGACAAATGGTGTGCTTGAATTAGGTGTATCACTTACTGGTTGCTTGATCCTCAAAGTGCCATTGAGATCTGTTCTTAGCACAAGCTCCTCATTCAAGTGTTTATCATCACTACCATGCTTTTATACATTACAAAAAAAAACATTTTTAAGTATTCCTTGCATAATTTTTGTACAAAAATGCCCTTTCACAATCCTATGTGAATTAAATGGATCATTGCAAAAAATAAATGATGTTGCCTTTCTACTACTCAGCCAATCTTTGAGGCTTAGCTAGTTGGTAACCACCATTAGGGGACTTTTGGGGTCTTAACAAGGCCCTCTAAGGAAATCCAGACTTTGTTTTCAAACAATATCAAATTTTTTAGCCTTTCCAAATTTAGAGTCTACTCATCAAGACCTTTCTAGTGATAATGGGTTGATAGGGTTTG
>JAWWVC010000094.1:0-12712 GCA_033807815.1 Rumohra adiantiformis | reverse complement strand
GAGAACTAGAAGTGTGTGTGTGTGTCTGTGTATTTGTGTTGTGGTAGAGAGAGAGAGAGAAAGAGAGAGAAAATAAAGATAATTGCTTTCTTGCTTTGCCTACCCTGCTTGCTCTATATCTGGTATTGCATACTTGTAGATGCCGCGACACTTGAAAATTGGTTATGTTTCTCGCTCTTGATGCCGCTTGATTGTTGCTACCATTGTTGTGTGATGTTATTTTTTTGGCTTGTTTGCTTGTGTCCTTTTTAGATTTTTTTCTTGCATCCATGCTTGCCTACATCCTTGCTTGCCTCCTTGCCCGCTTTCCTGTTTGCACTCTACTGTTTCACTAGAGTGCTTTTGATTTAGGTTTTTCTAATAAAAAATTTGGCTATTCTTTAGATAAAGCATATGTCATGCTTTATTTAAAGTACAGCTTATACTTTAAATAAAGCACGGTGGCTTCAAAGTAGAGGTGAGGATTTTGTTTATGTTGATTTTATATGCCGCCCCTTGACCCCGCATCAAGCTCCCCGCCCCCCATATCATGGGACTGAACACGCATTGGGAAGAACATGAAATTTAGCACTTCAGGAAATCATGACATTTTGTTATTACCAAGATAAAAAATAAAAAATATAAGAAATAAAAGGATTGCAAAAAGAAGAAGAAGAAAATTGGCTTTACAAGTTGATGCGATTTTTCATCTCAATGGAGTGCTTATTTTTGGATACAAATATTTGCAAGAACAAACTCAACTTGAACAAAATCCTAGATCCTATGGGGTAGGTGCTCATTAGTGAAAAGATATAGAAGAGAGTGCAACAAAAGCAAGCATTCTTGCAAAAACCAGTAGCTATAGAAGTAACGACATAGAGCTAACAATGTATTGAGTGATGGAAGAAGGCATAACAACTAGAAGGATAAGATTTGGAGTTAAAAAAGAGCAACAAGATTTTATTTAAGAACCAGCTCAAAGCCTGCTAGTTAGAGTCCTTGGAGAGGATATCACGTTTTGTGGTATCTCAACAAAACTTTTGGTCTAGTTGTTATTGCTAGAAGTTTTCCTTCTTATTTGCCACAATGATTTGGGGGAGTTCAACCAAAAGAACCAATAATTAAAGCATTTAAATTTGCAAATATGACCGCAACTATGCCATTGCCAATAACAACCAATTTGGATATTCCAAAGACAATGGTGGCAAAGGATGTGATGGAAGATGAGAGCTTCAATCTAGCTCCAATGGACTTGACTCAAACTTTCCTTCTTATTTTCCATGATGATTTGGGGGAGTTCAACCAAAAGAACCAATTTTTAAAGCATTTGAATTTGCAAATATGATTGCAACTATGCCATTGCCATCAACAACCAATTTGGATATTCCAAAGACAATGGTGGCAAAGGATGTGATGGAAGATGAGAGCTTCAATCTAGCTCCAATGTACTTGACTCAAACTTGATAGGGCCAAAAAAGGGGTATAAGGTTGAAATTTATACTTTGATGCAATTAAGAAAAGATGTAATACTTTTGAATACTTTTTCAAAAGTGGGGAAAATTACAAGGTCTATATATATGGCAGCAAATGCCCACTCTTTGACAAAGCTCATGGATTACTGGTAGGAAAGTTACAAGACCAATTGGTATTCAAAATGATCCTACCCCTTGTTAAAATGCCCTTAGGCCCACTATGAACTAAAAAAGTGGCCCTAGGACCATTTTACATGCTCTTTTTTGTCCTAAAATGGCTCTACAACCTTTTCTAATAGTCTTTTGCTTTTGAGACATCACCTTGGTTAATGTGATGTAAAACTTGCCTTATCTAGGTTTGGGTTTATGCCTTGACGTGTGGTCTTGTGCAGCATTCACCTTCCCCATTATGTCCACAATTTGCACATCATAAGATGCCATCACCATGTCTCAAGCCATGTACATCACTTCACGCATTCATCTATTGCAAGGTGTTGGGTTTGAGGGAGGAGAAGGATTGTGAGAGCTTTTTGGTTTGCGTGAGTTTCATTCTTTTCTCTTCTTGCGCATGCTATCAAAAGAGTTCCTAATTGCAAGAGTGTAGGTTTGTGTGTGTGCTTGCCCATGGCCATTTGTTACCAATAGATAGAGAAGAATTTGGAGTTATGCACCCCCCCAGCTCCTGCTTTTCTTTACTTCTTTCTCTCTCTCAGGCATTGCTTCATCCTCTCCTCTTTTTGCATCAAATTCTTGAAAATTTGCAACCAACTCACAAATACTTCATAGGTTGCCGAGTATCTAGGTGATGCCCCCCCCCCCCTCCCCTTTTCTTGTCTTTCTTGTTGGTAAGAATTGTGTAGGATTTCCTACCCACGTTCCCTCTCTAGTGAGGCTAGGAGTTTGGGCATGTGTGTACATGCTTATTCTCCCAATTTTTTGTCTCAACGGCTAACGAAAATCAAGCTTTGAAAGAACTCAAAGCAAGGCTTATGTCAAAATTGTTTTTAGAAATATCCATCTTAAAGAAGGCTTTTAAAGTACATTGTGATGCTTGTGGTGAAAGCATAGGTGCAATTATTTTGCAAGAAATACACCCTATTTCTTAGAGAAGTTGTCGCTTCCATAACCAACAAAGGAACTTGGAGATTAATGAGAAGGAGCTATTAGTAGTCATCCATGCTTTAGATGCTTGGAAGCATTTTTTGTTGGGAATGCTATTTGTCATTCATACAGATCATCAAAGTATTAAGTACTTTATGACGTAGATAAAGTTTTTGACAAAAAAATGCGGTGGGACAATTTCTTATCTCACTTTCATTTCAATATAGCTCATATTTTTGGAAAGAAAAATGTTGTGGCTGATGCAATCTCTAAATGGCCGAGAGTAAATGCAATCTCTATTGCATATAATCATGATTTGGTAAGCATGATTGGAAGGTATGCACAAGATAGGAATTTCTCTTCAATTATGGCTAAACTAGAGGACAAAAAGACCCACAAAAGTTTTTCACTAAAAGAAGGATTTATATTTCATGGCTCTAGTCTATGTAATAAAAGATCTACGTGAACAAGTAATCTATGAATCTCACGCACCACCATACTCAAGGCGTCCTACTATTCAAGCTATCACACAAGCAATAGAAACATATTTCTACTGACCTGACATGCAATAAGACATTCATGGCTATGTCACAAATTGCATAGTTTGTCAAAAGGACAACTATGATCATGGTAAAGTTCCTGAATTGTTAGAACCAATGCCAATAGCCAATGTACCATGGGAAAGTAATTCTATGGATTTCATGTTTGGTTTACCCAAATCCATCCATGGAAATAATGGATTATGGACAATAGTGGATTGCTTTTGCAAACAAGCACATTTTATACCTATTAAAAAAATGATCAAAGCACAACATATAAACAATTTGTTTATGGCACACATATTCAAATATCATGGTATACCTAGCTCAATAGTCTCGAATAGAGATCCTTGTATGACAAGTCTATTTTGGCAAGGACTATTTGAGAATTTAGAGACCAAGCTCAGCTTCTCTTCTTCCTTTTAGCCTCAAACAAATGGGCAAAGTGAGATTGTCAATTCTGTAATTCTCGATTTACTTAGAAGCTATATATGTGGGCAATGTAGCTCAAAGTAACAAGTGGGAAACCTATCTACCTTTGGTAGAGTATGCGTATAGCAATACCATACATGTTTTGACTAGTAACGCAGCAGTTGAGGTGATAGAGGGATGCCCCAAGCTTCCTCTTCTCTTCAAACCTCGTGATAAGATATTTGCAGCCGATGGGTTTGTGCATGATGCAACACTAGCTTTTTGAAAAGATAAAAGAAGCTACGCTTTATGCGTAACAAAACCATAAAAGAGCCACATATAAGCATAGGATATCCTTCAAGTTTAAAGAAGATGATTGGGTATTATTGAAACTCTCCAAGGCCCAGTTACATCATACAATTGGCAAGAATTGGCATGGATACCCTATAGGTCATCAATAGTTTTATGCAAAACTCGCCAAGAGGTACTATGGCCCTTTACAAATTTGCTCACAAATCAATGAAATAGCTTATAGACTCAAGTTGCCACCTAATTGGAAAATAAACAAAGCTTTTCATGTAAGTCTATTGAAGTCGTTTAAGGGTGAAGCTACTAAGCAGCCAATCCATGAGGATCCTCCCCTATTTGATGAATTAGAGGAGATCCTACAACCCGAGGCTATTCTTCAACATGAGGATAATTTTCTTTCAAGTGGTAAGTGAATACATAGGTATTTAGCTACATTTAAGAATTATCCTTTGAAAGATGCTAAGTGCATGTAGGAATCACAATTTAAAGAATCTCTTGCTTTGTTACAAGATTACAACTTTTTTAATGGTTGAATGAAACCATGTAATGACATCAAATGCTAATTCAAAGAAATATGGTTTCCCTAAACAATTCTAATTTATTTTTGAAATTTTATGTTTTGTGTTCACAATGACAATGATAATGTTTAGCAATGGCATTGTTCTTCGAAACGCCTACTTGCTAAGCAAATGAGGATCCACAGTATAATGGTCTATAGGTACCTGAACCAAGCATTGTCAAGGATGACTATGATTTCAATAGAGGGGTAATGCTATCAAAATCAAATTTTGATACATTTACAAGCAGAAATATAGGCTTTCTCTCTCTAAAGGTGGCCAAATTCTAGAGAGAGAATATCAAAAAAGCACTACAAAAGCATATTGAGACGGATAGAAGTTGTGTCCGAAGGCTTAGCAAAGCTAAAAAGGGAAAGGAAACTCCAAAAGATCATAGGAAACGTTTCAATGATCTCACCATGCTTTTATAGAGTGTCATTTGGACTCTGAAAACCTAGTAAGAGGTGAATTTGTGCTTGAAAGGGGTCAACACGGGTGGATCATGGTATGACAAAGGGGGATAAGGTTGGAAATTGGACAAGGGTTCTCTTCAAGTCATCCCAAGAGGAACTGATGCCAAAATTACTCATGCCCCCACTTTTTATCTAAAGAAAGGCTTCTTTTTCTCTCTCTCGAGACCACTTTCTGCTAAAAATAGCAGGAGAACTTGCTTTTGAGAAGACGCCTCCTTGAGAAGGGGTAAGATGGATCTTGGTTGATCTAATTGGATTGCAAAAGGGCTCTATTGCTTTCTCTCATCAAGATTGGCAAGGCCATGCCTCTTTGGAGCACCATTCTCTTGTGATAGGAGCACTTCTCCAAGGTAGCCCCTTACTTATACTTAGTCTCTAAGGTGGTTCAAGTATCAAGTTCTTGTTTTTGCCTCTCTTTCTTTCATCTTCTCTCAAGAAGCTCTTTGATCCGAGTGATGTACCAAGGCTTGTGCAAGGATCGATGTTTCGTGCAGCTCATCCAAGGTGCTACAAGTGTATAATTCTTGAAATCCAAAGCCTCTTGATACTATGTGCATTAAGGTCTTTTGATAACACAACAAGTACTACAAAGTCTTTTGATAACGCGATAAAGTACTTTTAAGGAGGGGTCGGCTCACTAAATTTTGGCCCTCATTGCTGTGTTGTTGCAAGTTTCTATTGTTGATTTAGTTCTTGCCGTGTTACCAATCGTTGTATAAGCGTTGATAGCACGCTAATTTTTCAAAACTTTTTCCATCTTGAGCCAAGCACATATCGACACCCGCGTAGTCCGTGGGTATCTAAACGTCGTTGTGCTTTTATTTTTCTGGTAGTGCATAAAGTGAGGAAGGCAAATTTCACAAAAGGGAGAGTGGAAACACGTTCTTGTTATATGACTCGGATTGAAGAGTGTTTGGCATGTTAGAGAGAGAGAGAGAGAGAGAGAGAGAGAGAGAGCGCTCTTTACCTACAGGAAATCAATTAGAAAGATAGTACGTACAAAGTTGCAAGTAACACAACGTCATGAGCTCATGCAAAGCGCTTGCATATAATTTCAAACTCTTTACCTTACAAAAAAAGGAAATGTATAGAAACGACTTCACAACTACTTCAAGTCTAATTTCTATGTTGATCCACATGATATTATAGTGCAAGGATGTGTAGTGTAGGTAAGGTTGTAGGGGAACTTTTTGTATTGGGAGCAACTTTGGAGTGACAAAGAAGTTTTGGGAAATCTCTTTTGCTAAAGAAGTACCATTTTCATTCTACTTCTTGATAATCAGCACAACAGTGTGAGGTTCTAGAGAAGCTAGCCAGGTGCGGATGCATTGCCTCCCCTACGAAAGCTAATGATGTTGTTGTGATCTACAATCGGGGAATTAGGTGGAAAATGGTATAATTATTTAAACAGAGAAAGTTATATAGAAAAAGGCGAGATAAGATAGTAGCTTCTTCTCAACTATGAAGAAGGTCATAATGTTGAGCAACATTAATGAAACGTGGAGGAGAGGAGACTTCTTTCACAAAACCGAAAGTGCCAAACACTTTTGTGTGGATGAAAAAGAGAGAAAGGGGGTGAGAGAGAGAGAGAGAGAGAACGCTTTGCAACATATTATTTGAACATCAAAAACTACATTCTTGTGAAGTTCTTGCACACAATTCCAATTTCTTTGCCTTTCAGAAACAAGAAAATCTACCACAACGGCCTCCTAGAGAGCCTCAAGGTCATCAAAAAGGGCGGTTCTCACGCGTGTGTATGCATGCGCAATGGACGGAGCCTAATGTTGATGGGGGGCATGGCGGTGAGGCGGCGCAGGGTAGCGAGGGTAGTGGTGGTGAGGCGGCACGGCATACGGAGAAGGGGCAGGAGCATGTGACGGGCGGGGAGGCAGAGGGTAATGGGTGTAGGGATGATGAGGTGCAGGATGTGTATAAGCAGGTGTGGGGGCGGGGGTGCTCACATGGGGATGGGCGGGGCCGGCAGCAGGGGCTTTCACATGCTGATGGTGGTGACGAGGGACTTGGGAAGCGTTGGAAAGCTTGTGTTGATGATGATGATGATGGGGCGCATGCGAGGGATATGGATGGGGATGATGGGGATGATGGGGCGTGGGTGGAGGGGCATGCTGATCAGGAGGGTGGCCAGAATGGTCACTGTGTGCTGGGGCAGGTGCAGGGGCGTGATGATGATGATGACGGAGCGCTGCATTTTGGACGTGATGGTGGGGGTGGTTTGGGGCGTCTGCGTGATGATGAGGGGCAGGCGCATGGTGAGGATGGCCGTGATGGTGAGGATGACGGGCGTCTGCGTGATGATGGGGGGCGGGCGCATGGTGAGGATGGCCGTGGTGGTGGCGCTGCTGCTCACGAGCAGCAGCAGCAGGGGCGACTAGAAGAAAAGAAGCGGCCAGGAGAGCAACCAAGAGCAACATCTTGGTGGCCATGAGAGCGATAGCTATAGATGGAGAGCGCTGGTCCTGCTGAAAATGGCTCCCCTTTTATACGCCGAGGGATACAGCAGTCCACCAAATTATACATAATAAGCTTTTGAACATTTCTCATCATACTCCCCGTTCTTATGCGCGAAGTGTGAATACATGTGCGAAACTGTGGGTTCGCCAGCCCCCCTTAGATTTCCCATGTTGTTGTTTTCCAGTATCGTTGTGGGAAACTGTTGCCTAAAACGGCTTGTCGCAAACACGAGTGTATGTAGACTAGTTATAAGAGCACACACAAGGTCATGTGACCCTTTTCTACGTAGCCCGGTGAATTTGATCGTCAATATGTCCAAATTGACTACTAGTATGCTTGTACTAATACATACTTATAATAGCCTTCAAGTCGGTTGATAGGATCCATATAGATTATATCTTCAGAATATGTAATCTTTACATATTGACTTTCTCATAGTGCTAAAAATTCTCATGAGACTAGGCACGCTTTGCCTTTTACCACACTGGCTTTATCTCTTTGGCTTTTTAGAAAGAGTTTGCATACTTAAGCTGCCATCTTCTTGAATTTGAAAACAGAAGCGAAATCGTGGCAGAGTTCCCCTGTCAATATAAAACGATACCGTCACTTAATCAACTCTTTTCCCACAAACCTTGGACCTGAGAAAGTGCCATACTAAGATGATCCTAGATTTCATATAGGAACCCCATGATCTTTAAAACCAAAAATTGTCTCAAAGATTGTGGGATCTATCAAAAGATTGAAGATGTAAGCTTTACTAAATTCACAAACAAAAGTCCTATTCCTCTTCAAGAAAGAGTCTCAGGTCTGGATAAACATGAATCTTTTTGATAGCTGTAAAACTCTTAATTGGCTTAAAGAGGCTATAAGGCCACTCAAAGGCCACTCCTAGAGGACCAGAAGACTATGCTTGTAAAGTTTCGCTATTGACTATTGTCGATGATGAGGGTTTTGAAGATATGTGTGTGGTGGCAAACTTCATGTAACAGGCTTTCACGCTACCTTGCAGCAACCAAGTATGCCAAGATGGTGTCACGTGGACATGTAGGTCTATGACTATGTAAATGCGCCTTCAAGAAACAATCAATGGCATTACCTCAAGCCTTGACCCTCTAAGCCTAGATGTATGGATTTGATCCTTTAAGACTTTAAAAAAGTATTTTCTTAAAACAAGTATCTCAAAGAAATAAAAAAATAAACGCATTGTTCACATTTTTTCTCTTGCTTTCATTGCAAAACCTTCTTACCTATGCTTAGGAAATTTCAAAGGTGTTATGTATTTTAGCTCTTAATATTAATTTTCTAACTCCACTTTTTTGGATCCTTTAGAAGTTTCAATAAACTCTCAAACAAGATCTTGAAGCGCCATTAATTTCAAACTCATTCATGTCGAATTATTCTGCTGCCCTTTACTTGTGTTTTGCTTATTGCATCTTGAAGGATAATGTTTGGATCATGAAAGCATATAAGAAGACATTTGAGTATTATTTTAGAGTCACATTTTTTTTACATAATAGCTATAGAATTTTGCAAATGACTCTCCTAATATACCAACAACAAATAAAACGAAACTCCGCACATAATACCAGCCATTGGATGTACAAGATAGCTTTGCATTGAATGTCTTAGAGACCAGTTTGAAGTACATTTTTGCTCATACTTCACTTGCTACCATAGAGTGGTCATCTAGTATCCCATCTCTGATACCTTCCCAAAATATTGCTCTCATTATTTCATAATATATTTTATAGAGATCTAGATTGCTAGTCCCACTAAAATTAGTTGAGGCACTCCCTCTTCTTTATATGCCAAGAGATAAAGCATTCATCTTTTTTAGCAATAAAACCATAAATAATTCTCATAGTATTCAACAAGAACCTAGCTAGCTGCACTTGTTTGTGGTGCCTCACCATCCTTGTCCAAAAAATATGAATATTACTGCAAATTTAAGGTGTATCCCCTATACGTTTTCATGACGATGCTGTACAAAATTGTAGCAAGGTAGTTATTGCCTAAAATTCCTCCTCACAGACATGATTGTTAAAACACTAATTAGAGAGCACACACAAGATCACACTACAAGGAAAAGTCTTACAAGTGGCAAGGCTGGCTGCACAACCTTCAAAGAATAAAAATCGAGGGGAAAGTGCACACGCGGCTAGATCTGCGGTTTCATGTGTGGCCACATGCCCATGGCCCTAAACACAGCCATGCTTGCGGTCCAATAGCCGGGGCCAGTAGCTTTGAGTATGGCCGCAACTTTGGCAATGCAATTGGCTGCAGCCATATTATGAAGAAAAATCGTAGAGCCCCATGATTGAGCTGCAAAACAGCTCAAGGGGAGCTATGTGATTTTTTTTAGTCATACTTGAATTGCAAGCAAGACCTTATAAGCAAGAAAGGGGAGCTCTAGGATTTTTTTTTTTTTCATACTTAATTGCAAGCAAGCAAGACCTTATACGCAACAAGCAAAAACAAAAAAAAGACAAATTGAAATTGATAAGGACACTTGAAGTGATTATGTCTTTGCAACATTTCCCATGGCATAGGATTTATACATATGATAACACAATCATATATGTGATTGAAAGAAACAATAAGGAATGTTTACATTGTAAAGTAGTAGCCAAGAACAACTAAGTATCCAAGACCTACATATGTTCATTAGTCTTTCATCAATTGTCATCCTCATCCACACAATCTATGCATGTGTGCTTGTGTACGTGCATTTAGGCTAGTGCATATATGGTTATGCATGTGCGCTTATCCACCAGCTAGTGCTAGTGCTTGTGAGCTTTATGCATTTGCGCTTTATGCATGTGTGTTTGTGCACTATCTAGTGCTAGTGCAATAGTGCTCATGCACTAGCTAGTGCTAGTGCATGTGAACATTATGCATGTGTGCTTGTGCATGTGTATCTATTCTAGTACATGTGTGCTTATGCACTAGAATAAGCACACATGTGTGCTTTTGCATGTGTGGTTATGCTAGTGCATGTGTGGTTATGCACTATCAATTATGCTAGTGCATGTGCGCTTATGCACTAGCGCTTATGGTACTGCATGTATTATTTATGCATGTGTGCATTATGCATGAGTGCTAGTGCATGAGTGCTAGTGCTTGTGGGCTTATGCATGTGTGCTAGTGCTTATGCAATTATGCATAAAATAATTATGCACCAGCTAGTGCTAGTGCATGTGTGCTTTATACATGTGCACTTAATCCATCTCCACTTATGTACTAGCTAGTGCTAGCGTCTTTGCACTTATGCATGTGCGCACATGCATAAAGCGCACATAAACTGGCACGCATGCATAAGTGCACAACCTAGTCCTTGCAAGATTATGCATAAAGCACTTATGCACTAGAGCTAGTGCTAGTGCATGTGCGCATTATGCATGTGAGCTTATGCATGAGCAATAGTACATGTGCACTTCTCAATGTGCGTTTATACACTAGCTAGTGCTAGTGCTAGTGCATGTGCACATTTTGCATGTGTTCTTATTCATCAGTGCTAATGCATGTGAGAATTTTGCATGTGCTCTTATGCATGTGCGCTTTTGCATGAGTGCTAGTCAATGTGAGCTTATGCTTATGTGGTTGTTGATAGACCGCTTATGCAATAGCGCGTGCATATCCATGTGGGCCAATGCAGTAGCAAGTGCTAGTGCATGTGCACATATCCATGTGGGCTAATGCACTAGCTAGTACTAGTGCATGTGTGCTTATGCTAGTGCACATGCAATTATGTTAGTGCATGTGCGCTTATGCTAGTGCACGCGTTCTTATGCATGTGTGATTTATGCATGAGTTCTAGTGCATAAATGTTAATGATTGTGTGTTTATGCATAAAATGCTTATGTACTAGCTAGTGCTAGTGCACAGACACTTTATGCATGCATTCTTATGTATGTGCGTGAATGCATAAATTGCACATGCACTAGCACTCATGCATAAGCATAATAGTTGGTTCAAGTGAGCTTATGCATAAAGCACTAATGCACTAGCTAGTTCTAGTGCATCCGCGCATTAGGCATGTGTGCTTATGCAAGATTGATGGGGCATCAATAGCATAGCGGCTCAACCCAAGAGCTCTACGCGGTTGCGAAGAGAATGTCAAGCTAGGGAGCTTGACCCGGCTAGCTCATGGAAGATCTTTGCGTTGTCATGGCAAGGAAGTCTCTAGCTTAGCGTTTTGGGTGACCTTTGGCCTTCTTACGGGTGCTCAAATCTCTCAACTCTCAATTGTACTAGGATGGATAAGCTATGGAGAAGCTTATTTATTCTCTCTTGCCCCCTTTGTCCACTCTTATGCAATAACACAAACAACCAAGAAAGCGCCCTTCTTCTATAATGTGCAATGGAGGAAAGAAGAGGTGCATAAAGCAACCTTATCCTCTCAAACGCATGATAATGTTCATGGACAGAAACTAATGTAAGCATGCAACACTACAACAACATTTAAATGATGCTTTGCTTCCTCATTAGCTTAAAACATTGCAGCAATTAAAAGATATGGTTAATCAACAAACAAAATTAACACATAGCTCATAAATCATTACTTAAGTATGATTTAAACAATGAATTAAACATGTTATAACTCATGCAAGAATGGAATCAAGGAAGAAAGAGGACACAAGCTTAAGCATTCTCATTCATAATAGAAATATTACAAGGAGACTAGCAAGCTATGGTAGCTTAAACCTCTTAGCTCAAGTAAGAGAGAGTGTTGACTAGTGAGCTCTCTAAGAGAATAACCCAAAAAGTGAGAGGGCATTTAGGTAGAGTTTCTTTTATAAAAGAGATCCCCCTCTTGCCCTAGGTCTTGTTCATGCCACACATGGGAGGACAAACCACTTCTTGTATAGCCTTAAAATGAATGAAAAGAAGCTATTCCTCATACAAATTGGAACTTTGACAAGCCCTCTATGATTACATAATGTTGTGCATACGTTAATGGCAAAAAAGAATGTTAAAATCATCATGACAACTGTTGCATTCACAACTTTTGTAGAGCGCTTTCCTTGTCAACCCTTGCTTGTGTTGGCATCTCGTGCATGCCCAAAAAATTCTCCCAATCTAGACCATGTCCTCGGAAATGTTTGGCTAGGAAAGTGAAATCTGCAAGCAAACAAAAAAAGGCATGAAGTATGCTAGGCAATGCAAAACAATGAAAGAACTTGAAAATTAGATGGATGGACTAGATGTGTGTGTGGGAAAGGTTGAAGTTGATAAGCGGTCTCTAAATATTTTGTAGCTTATTGCGCAAATCTAGAACTAAAGATAGAAACATTTATTCCTCTCCTCTCATGATGAGGACTTGTCCTTTGGTTATGGCCAATTCTCTATCCTATGAATATTGTGGCCTAGTTTATTAACTAACTCTAAGTGTCAATAGT
>JAWWVC010000093.1:0-12726 GCA_033807815.1 Rumohra adiantiformis | reverse complement strand
CTCATGCCTCTTATCTTTAGCTTAAATGAAAGAATCACTTTTTTTTAACAACTTTTCAAAATTTCGAAAGTTCCTCAATTTTTCAATCTCCCTCAAAAAGATATCTCCCTACCCTCCACGTAATTCGTAGGTAGCTTGCTGACACATGGCAATAGTAAAGTAAAAAGTAAAAACTGCTTAGCAATGGTGAAGAAAAAACCAAAAATTACTTGGATCCTTCCTTTATGAAAAATCTATTTCTCTACCCCCACTATTGACTTACACTGTTGACTTATTCCTATTGACTTACACCATTGACTTGTCAAATTTGACTTTTTGATGAAAAATGTCCTTTTTGTTATTAGTATAGAATATTTGCCTTTTTATTTATTTATTTCTAATTTACCTACAATTGCAAGTGCTTATATCTACTTCTAATTTTGTAACTTATGTGTCATATTATGTACTCGTTCTAGTAATAACTTTTACATACTTTTGCATGTTTTAAACTAGCTAAAGCATCTCACATGTTGCATTTTGCTTATATTCCAACATAATTTGATAACTTCAAGTATAAAGGGCTCTTTCTTGCTGCACAAGAACACCAACTTAATATTTTTGTTTTCATCAATTGAATCAAGCATTTAAGTGTCAGAAATGTCTCATACCATCAACTAGACATGAAGTGTTAGAAATGTCACATCCCATCAACTAGACATGAAATGTGAGAAATGACTCATCTCATTGACTACAAATAATTTGACCCTTGGAATGTTTTCATTGTTTGAATCTTTATATATTGTCCACTCTGTAAATTTGAGATTTCTTTAGAGTTACAAGTGGTAATAAATTCAAAATTTTCAGTTACCATATGGTAACAAAAGCAAAACCTTAAGTTACATTTTGGTTATTTTTTTTTTTAAAGTGGTAATTTTTTTTCACTATAGGACTTAGTAGTTTCCACTCTCTCCGCAAATCAAGAAACAATCACCCATCTCTATCGAATCTATCTCAAAATTGGAAAGGCTTTCCTATCATTGACAAGAACTCATTAACACTCAGTTGTTGGTAGTGGCAAAAAACGCTTGCAACATGCAAGTTTAGGCAGACGACACGATGGTATCAATGAAGATGAAGATGGCCATTATTCTTTTTGAGGGGCCACATGGGACTGTCATGATAGAAAATGGAACGGTCCAGTTTAAGACTCAACGCACAACATTGCTTAGACGCACAATAATGCAAGAAAATCAAAAAACGGGTGTCTGACTTGCATCATCTATGTAGCCAAGTCGTTGTTAGAAACTAGAAACACTTTAATTAGCTGATATACCTAAAGAACACGTCAAGTATGAGCATTAAATCGAAGAAAATCATAATTGGAACTAAATACGCAAGTAAAAGTTGATACTATAATCGAGAAACTTGCACATATCTTAACATGCAAAAAGCCATGCTATAAGAAATTTGACTAATACAAAAACTAAACTTACACATATCCTGTAGTTGAGGAAGGATATATCTACGACGCTTTGCTAGATTTTATATCCACATTAGGAGAGTATGTAACGAATGTAAGCATGACATTGAAAGGCTAAGTGTCAGATGCACCCTTGTCAAAGCAAAGATCCTTGCTAGCCAATTTAGGGCCTCCTATCAGTGATGCACATTGCACTTCTCAGCAAGATTAAGCTGAGTAATTGTAATGTATATGAAAGGATCCAAGTGAACATTCCCTCTTTTTACCATAAAATATATAAGAAGCATTTCATGCTACAAAATATTATAATTTTGCTATTGAAATGACACGCATTAAGAAAAACAAACTTGCATGCTAGCCATTGCAACAATATGAACTACCGTAATAGACTGACCAAAATCAATTCACTCATTATATTGTCATTTGTCTCGGGTGGTCGCTCAAATATACAAGGCAGCACATAAGTACACCAAGTAGCCCCTTCTTACAGCTTTTTCACATACTAAAAAGTATCATTCAATGGGTGTATTTGAATTTGAAGCAAAGGACTTTGTAATTTTTGCATGAAAAATTTGCTCATAAAATGGTTCTTTAACATGCGAGGCCCGGTGACATAGAGTATTTACATATAGTGTATCCCCTGAGCCATTTCACAAAGCATATTTTTGATGACATAAACGTGAGTTTTTTAAAACGGCTGCAAATCAACTATGACCTCGTTCTAACAGACACTAAGAACAAACCATTTGAAAAGCTGGCAATAACTTTGGTTATGGGTTTTGATAACGAAACAAGAACAACATAGAGTGGGAAGTTGGAATCCTTTACCTGCTTACGAGAGATGGGGAAGGTCAATCTTCTCGATAGTTCCGGGGGCTTTGCGATGTCTTCACGGCCACCCTCCAAGACTTACAAGCTGAAGCGCAAGCAAAAACATCTATTCTTGAACGCTGTGTACTTTTGCACTCATCAACCTTATGCATTATATGCCTCAAGAGCTTTGAATGCATACCTGCACAGAAAAAATCAGCTGGTAACTTTTAATTATAGAAGCACCATACTTGCCAGAGATATTATACACACTAGGGAGCGTAAACACCATACCTATGTAGGAAAAGCAACCTGTAAGCTGTACTTGAGAAAGGACATAAACAACCTTTACAAAGGAGGCATAGTTCCTCGAAACTCCGTTTCGAAGGCTTGTTTCCGAAACTTCCGTTTCCACGGTCCACCGTTTCCGAAACTTCCGAAACTCCGTTTTGGCCATCCTTTTTCAAGCGGAAAAATTGTTCCCTCTTGAGTGTTCCGATATGTCATTTTCAAAAACTATTGATGCCTGTGAATCAACCGTGACAAAAACAAAGCTGGAAAACATAACACATTGGCTTAGTATAAATTTTAGTCCATGATATTCTAAATATTCTTCAATGATTCAAGCTATGAAAATCTGAAACTCGTCCCCCCGTTTCCAAAATTGGTCGAAACTCCGAAACTTTGTTTTTTGCCGTTTCCGTTTCCCCCGTTTCCGAAACTCCATGGAACTATGAAAGGAGGGGATGGAGCCTGGCACAAAATTGAATGCAAGCATCAGGATTTGGCAAACAATGGTACATCACACCATGTGAATTGTAATTTGTACATCACAAATCATACAACAACAATGCAAGGCATAAAATTAAAATAAGAACCTACTGCATCAGCATGTTGATTTTTCAAAGTAGCAAGATATGTGTCCACACAGAGACAAGTTCTTTGGTATGGGAAGAAGATGAGACATTGTATTAGGAGTTCAAGTCTTTCCATACAAAAACTAATTAGAGAGATACAAAAAATCTAGGTTTTTTTTCAATGCTCAATGGCTGCTTTCTTAAAACCCCTCCACATGGAGTTTAATGGAAGCCTTGCGATACATAAAATAATTTGCTGTTCAAAAATAAAAATCTTCTATTATATTGAAACAAAGACTTCTCAAAAAAATAGGCTTCTAAAGGCAGCATTCATATTAACGCTTTAACTAATCTTTTATGGTATTCAGCACGGCCTTCGCCCATGCTCCTTTGAAGCTTTCCAAATCTGCTCCACTGTTTTCCAATCCACCTCCTCATATGGAATCTTTGCCATGGAAATCATCATGTGAGCATCTAGTGTGTCAAGATGCAAAAGGCTTCTCAGCTTTGATTTGACTTCATTCTGTTTCCAAAAGCCTCTTTCACAAGTGGCTGTACTTACCGGAACAACCAAAATCCTTTGCCATAGTCTCATTATTGAAGGAAAGTCTTCAAACCACTTTCCATGAAGACGACCATCTTTTGAATATCGCAAATCTGAAATGCAATATCTCCAAGCCCCAAGCATGCTTTTATGAGGACATGCATTGTACAAAGTCTCTACAAATCCTTCCCTTTCAGCATAACAAGTAGAAAAATCTGCTCCTTCAATAGCAAAATGCTCAAAAAGAATTTTCAGCCATGTGGAAGTCAAATCACCTCGCTGCCCTGCAAAATCTGGATACCCAATTGGTTCAAAAAACTTCATAGCTTTGAAAACTTCAAGGTCCTCAAGTCTAGTGTCGAGAGCTTGGAGTAAACGTTGCACATGCTTCTTTGCTATATTCTTACAATCTTCAAATGAACCTGATGTAACATTTTCAACAATCTGTCCTGTCATCTCATCATGAATTGACTTCCAAGTGATTGGAAAACTCTTGATGCTGCCATTTGCAATCTCAAATCCCATGAATCCGATTGAGCTTGTGCCCTTGATGAACTTATGGAGCCTAGCCGAGTCTTTGGCAAACTCGTTTTGTGAATCTAGGTACCTGCTCTGCAATATAGTTTTGGTTTTTTGAACCTTTGATCCTAGAGTGGAAACGTCGACAATGCTTTCTTGAAAGACTTTGCTTAAAATGTTCATCTGCTCCAAAACATCAGCAAGATAGTGGAACAGAAATTGAACTTGATAAATCAGCATGCTTGCATAATCAGCATGATTATTCGTTTTCCAAATCTCTAGTATAGCCGGCATCACCTCTACAATTCTAGCCATGACAAGGCCTCTTGATAGCCATCGAACACTATGAAGCTGGAGGATTTTCACATCGTGGAGTTTAAACTCCTTCGATAGCTTTGAAAATTCAGCATGTCGATTGCTAGATTTTCCCAGCCAAGCATAGACCTTTCCTGCCAGCTTATCCATGAACTCCATTTCTGGGAACTGATCAGCAGCATCCTTGGCAGCCAATGCCTCTCTATGCGCAATACAATGAATAGCAATAAGAGAGGGAAACAGTCCTTTAAGTCTAGCCACCACACCTTTTTTCTTCCCAGTCATGGTGCTACAGCCGTCAGTAGCAATGGCAGCAAATCTTCTCGTGTCAAGCTTCAAATCTTTGAAGAGCTGTATGATGCCATTGAAAATGGTTTCAGCATCTGCCTTCTTGATTTGTAATAGTTGTAAGAAACTTACCTTCAAGCTCAGATGTTAAGTAAGTCACATAGACTATTAAATGCTTTTCTAAGCGTCGATCTGTGCTTTCATCAATGGACAAAGAGAAGAACTGACTTCTCTGCACCTTTGTCACCAAGGTAGTCCTGACATAATCACAAATGGCACATAACATCTCCTTTGCAGCCATAGCATTTCCATAAGTCCCATAGGCATCACAAGGAGGGATAAAAGGAGTTTGCATAAATCTCAAAAACTCTATGAGCCTCGGAATTCCGCGCAAGCTTTTTCCTTCTAAAGCCTTGTAGTAGACTGCCTGCAACACACTTATAACTTGAGACCTACAAATTTCTCCACTCTTATGCAAACCTGTGTCTAATGCTCCTGTTATTCTCCCACCAGCTTTTCTACGCTTCTCTAATATTCTCTCAGCATTTTGGTGCTGATTTGTATTTTCATGCTTTCTGAATGCTGCAAGATGCATAACATCTGAACCTGTGGTAGAAAATTTATTGATTTTCTTTGCATCTATACAAATTTGGCATTTAACAACTAGTGCACCGTCTTTAGAATCCGGCAAGACCCACCCATGGTAGAGCCTCCATGAGTCCTTGAACTTCCTTGTCGCTCCTTCTATGGGCTTTGAAGTCCTTGACTTTCTTTTCTCTCCTACATTTGGCTTTGAAGTGCTGGCTTTTAAACCCTGATTAACATCATCTACATCAGCTTTTGATTTACCCTTGGAAGAGCTGGCTTCCATACCCTTATCAACTTCGCATACATCAGCAAAAAATTGGCTATTCTCTTCGGAGGTAGAGGAGGATTCTCCAAACAAGTCCTTCAACAATTGCTTGCGTGCTTCTGGCTCACATTGTGGTATGGCAAAAGGGATTCGCTCACTTTGCTCCACTATAGAAGGGACGACAAGCTGTTGTGTCACTATCCAGCTCTTTAAATCTGATTGTTTAAAGTTTCCTGCTCACAAGACTTGACATTAATAAATAAAGACATTACAATCAATAGACAAGAGCAAGATGTTTGTAGTAAATATACTTTACTACCTTTATTTCTCGCCATCTTTCTTACTCAGATCAAAAGCTTCAAAAAAGCTGTACTAGAGCTCTCCTCATAGCTAAGATACAATGTAATGTTCACATTCACAAGCCTGTGGTTTTCAAGTATAATACAAGGATTAGCTTTGGCGTGTGAAAGATAAGAACTTCAAAATATGAATTGCTAGATTAGCCATATGACAGTGTGAGCAGAATATAAATTCATTTTAAAGACACTCAGAAGATCATTGTTTAGTGCAATGCATGATTAGTAGCTTAGGACTAGATCTACCATACATGACACCAGCTTTACTTGTAGTGCTGATTTAAAACCTACATACCTTTGCAAAATCGCGGCCTTGAGGACCCTTCTTCTAAGCAAAGCAAGTGCTGAGGAGGGGTTGTCTACCTAGTTCCTATCACATGATTGGCACAATTAACGATTGACACAATTAAAAGTGCCACATGAGTGTAGTTAAAAAGTAAATATCCCACATGGAGAGTGGCTGGCGGTGGTTTTTTAAAACAGGTGGGCCTATCGTGGGAGGACTCACTGAAGGGTGCGTTAAAAGATTTCAAAAGCAAGGCACATGGATTCCCAGATAAAACAAGTGTTGCACTTGCTAAAGGGAGAAGCATGGATTTTGGCATGCAGGGACAGAGGCATAGAGAAGGAGAACTGGTGTGTGTGTGCGCAGCCTTGGACCAGCAAGGTAAATTGTGTGCGCAGCTTTAAACCAGCAAGGGAGAAGGAAGCGCGAGTTGCCAGAAAGTGAGTGGTCTGGTGTAAGCACAAAAACATCAGCCAACAAGGGAAAATCATCTATGGAATACTCTTTTAGTCAACAAGTATTATTTCTCAAAGAGAGATTCTTGCGAGGATTGTCGTTGTGTATTGAGATATAGATTTTCAACTGTATCAGATTCTGCTGTGTAGCTTCCCCTTTCTAATCAAGTAAATAAATACATTTGAGGGCGCCAGTTTGGGGCCAATCTGTCTTGAGAAGGAACTACGCCTTCTCCGTGAAAGTCTCCATCTTCCTTTCTCTATGATTCCACAGTTATAGATGCGCCAATTTGTGATTTGCATCTGTTTACGCGAAAGTCTTCCGCTGTGTTACAAGTCTATGACGAATCCCTTATTGCCTACAGTGTGTGTGCTATCGGCCAATTACAATTCCGTATAGGTAGAAAACTCAGATCAAAGACTTTCTTATGGCTAACAAAAGTGCAATTGTATCAAGATGCTACTAGGCGCTTCTCAAGCAAGGATGTACTCTATTATGTCCCACTATATTCGGGTAAAGGGTCACGACTCTTACGCCCATAGTTGCCACCCAGAGTCTGAAGTAGTATAGTTTGGATCTGGATATGTCTACCCCATTCTATCACAAATTCCAACGCAAATCCTTTGGAGGATACAATTTGCCACAAGATTTGACTCTTGCTATACTCTTTGTAGCCTATCCCCTGCTCCTACCTTGTAGAAAAGGGTAGTGCCCTCGGTGCATCCCCTCACTACAATTAGGATCTTTGTGCAAGTGAAGACTCCATCCAAGTGATAGGTTCCAAGCTCTAGCTCTCAAATCTAGAACCACTCCGTTGGAATCGTGACTCAATGTCACTGATCATTTGAGCGATCCTTCACATACAAACAAGTCTCCTATCCTATTGCTCCTCTAGTGACTCTTTCAACTATGACCACTCATTAAGGCTGCGAACCGCTTTGCTGCCATAGCAACCCATGAAACATGATAACGTATCCCCATCATGTGGCCTCTATCTATCTAAATCTATAGATTCCATAGTATGGGCTAGCACAACAACTCCTCAAGACAGGAGGAAAAAGTTTGAACATGTGCTTATCTCAACATCTTCCATGCCCTCAAGAGACGAGAAAATCTATCATCTTGCCGGCGGAAGTATCCCTCTCTAAGCGCCTCTGTGAATAGCCATTTGAGCTCAAGCATTAAGTTACCCCTGAACTAGGTAAACAAGTACTCAATTTGCACAAGAGAAGTTTTTTGGGGGGCTTACTACTAAGAGCCTAAAAGAAGTTCTTGAACTTTCCAGCAAGGACTCGCTCTAGCAAGCAAAGTCCACAATCCCCAATCCCCCCTTAGTGATCAATAGTGTAATGACTGACCAAGCAACCTTGACAATTTTTTAAAGGATAGGTCATTTTAGAGGTTTACAATATATACGGAAATGACTTTGGGATAAGCCCAAATTCAGCTTTAAAGGTAGGTGCAAGCTATATGCTTGTGGTGGTCACCCAAAAAACAACATAAATGTCAGCTTCATAATGCACAATAATGACCAATTACTATGACATCCCCACTAACGTTGCGAATGCCCAATAGTGGGTTAATTACTAATTCACAATATATCCTCCCACACACATACACACTCAAGCATACATTGATATAAGGATCTACATATCGAATTTTTGTCCACACTCTAAAGATGCTCGGCCATTTTTAAAGGTTTGCAAGGCTACCCCCATAGGTCTTGCATGAAGTAGACTACTAGAGGGGTGTTGATTCGCTCTTCCAATTGTGAGAACAAACAAGAAAAAAAAGTCCAAAATGAATTACAAAAGGGCAATGAAAGCTCCTTAAAGTCACCAACCAAAGCTCCATGAACCATAAACTTAACCACAAGCTTCAAAAATTTTATTTTGTATAAACTTAAGACCATTTTTTGAAATTTTATAACAAACTCACTCAAATATAACCATTAATTCTAAAGGTGTCATCCATTTCTAGTTAGTATTTTGAAATTTAAAAAGCACCCTTCGAATATGCTTTTTTGGTATGGATTTGAAAAGAAAATTTTCATTTATGACTAATCTAGCTAGAAGATAGCCCTAATATTTTAAGGTTTCCCCAATTTTTAGTTGGATTTTGAAAACCTTTTTTCAATTAACGTAAATACCATGTTCTTCAAACTCTATAATATCTGTTTGACTCAAAAATGACGCTGTGCAATTTTGTTCCTTTTTTTTCAAGTGTAAATAAGTGTTGATCTAATTCCAAGTAAATTACATGTCCATAATAAATCACACATTCACTCAACAATCTCTTCACTCTTTGCTTAAGTTCTTTTTAAAATATAACAAAGATTACTTATTTACCAACTCCTATATAATAAGTACACATAAATTACACACACACACACATATGTGTGTGTGTGTGTACACATAATATTTGTTTTAGAAACCAAAAGAGCGCAGCTCAATTTGTGAAGTGCTTGCTTCATAAGCCTCATGTTGTGGATTCAACCCCTTCCACTGCGATTGGTATTTGGCCCCTACAATCTATTCATATGACTATACAATGGTCCGACCATTGACCTTCCAATGGTAGGTGCCTGTACCTTTAAAAAATTGTTTTATAAGCTCTAAAAACTAAATATGACTATTTCCATTGCCTTGAAAATTAGAAACTAAGAAAAACGTTTTTCTTTTCATAAGAATGAAAAGCATATACACACACAGATACAATATTTGTCTTACAAACCAAGCGCAGTAGTTCAATTGGTAAGGTTGGTGCTTCATAAGCCACATGTTGTGGATTCATTTCCTTCGACCCCAATTTATATCCATCCTTTGAGTGCTGTGCATATGTTCGTAGAATACTCAACCACTGACCTTCCTAACAGTGGATGTCTCTACGTTACAAGGTTGTATGTGTGTAATTTTTGTGATTTTAAAATTAAAGAAATTACAAAATGGAGCAAACCTTTCTTCCTTTTGTAAGAGGAAAAAACCTTCAAAATTTTCTTTAAATTACAAAGTCAATCTTTGAAAAATACACTGAAGGTCCGACCTCTTATCCATTTAGTCAAATGATCAATTTTGAAACATAATATTTATTTTCAAAAATTAGCCTAGTGATTTGCGCCCATGTTTGGATAGCAGAGCACATGAGCTCAAAAGTCTCCGTGGCTCCTAGATGATATATTAATCTCAAAGAGAACAAGTTATGAGAAAAAGCTAAATACTCCAGTTAGAACATTTTTAGACTATAATTTTACCTATTCATTATCCATCCTTTTCAACATTTCTCCAAAAATTAAAGGCATCATGGGTTGCATTGAGCATTGAAGGTTAAGTCTAGAACTCGAGAAAGAACTTCTTATAAACCTTGGCTTTAACAATCTTTATTGCCTCTTTTTTTAAATAGAAGATTTAAATGCCACACAAAGTTTGGATTCCCACACACCACCACAATTAGTGCTCGAGAAGATCCTTTGGACAAAATTAAAACAAGAGAGCTAGAAAATCAACAAGTCTTACAAATTGTAATTTGTAAATTTTTCATTTATATGTTCAATATTCAACCTTTTCATCGATTCTCTAAAATTTATTAACATCGTGACATGCATTAAGGATTGAAGATAAAATGAAAAACTTAAAAGAGATTTGAATTTTGAAAAGCCTCACAAGGTTTAAATTCATACACCCTAATACAATCAATGTTCAAAAAGATCTCTTGGACAAACTATAACAACGGACCTAGAGAATCAATAAATCTTCAATATTGCAGTATTTAGATCAAACTATACACTCGTACTAATAACTATGCACCTTACACACATGGTATCTATCACCTTCAAATTCCTCCCAAATGATATAAAGTCATTCAATAATTCCAAAAAATAGTTGTTTGGCGCTACAAGACGTCAAAAGTGAGTTACCTTCATCTTACTACAATCCTTCAATTGGATGTTCGTAAAATTCTTCAAATATACTCTAGTTACATAAAAGGTTTCTTAGGTCTTTAAAAAAAAAAGTTTTTAAAGCATTACAAGATATTATTAAAGAGCAAAAGTAAGAACCTCTCAAGTGAACATGTCGGCTTAATAGTCAACAACCTCACCAGCTATCCAATGGTCATTTAGGAAACAAACAAAATAAGTTGAAGGTTTTCAAGATTGATGGTTTTGACATATCGCTTTATACTATCAATATGGACATTATTTTAAAAGTATTTGTATGTGCCTTGCAAAACTTTTAAACCCCTCTTTGTTCTGAACATGCGTCTTGCAAGTAGAAGAATGTAAAATTGAACAAGAAATACTTTGTGAACTAAGTTGCAAACAAACCAATAGCTATTTCATTAAATGTTACAAAAAAATGTCCATCATAGGTAGGATGGCTTCTTCTCCATTTTCTAATAGACAATTGAAATGCATAATGCTTTCACAAGAAATTTTAGACCAATTTCATTGTACTTCACACTTTGCAAGCTATGATCATAACATGAGCTTTTTCCAAGGAACAAAGAGCCAACCAACCATGAAAATATAGACATTTCCCACTTTCAAAGAAGGCGAATTAGAGATTATGTTTAAAAGAAGTTTTCGTTACCAATCAGCTTTTACATTTATTTCAAACAAGCTAAATTGGGCCTTTTGTTTGAAAAACGTTGTTACCAAAGAGCTAGAGCCCACCACAAAGAAAACAAAGTTTCCTTCCAAATCTCAATAACAAAGTTTGATCGTGTACAGTGTGTATTTTTTTGTGGCTGGAGCGAAGTGTTCCATCACAACGCTCACTTGCGAGCGTAGAGAGGGGAACGGTCTTAGGCAAGGCAGCCTGCTGCGATCTTTGCACAGAATTCCAAGAGAGAGAGTGCATGCGCAAACAAAGGTGCTCCATACAAAGACGATCGAGAGGAATCCAATTCAGCAGAGACCTGAAGAGTTGTGTGGACCTTCCAGTGTGTAATTTTGCAAGCAGCTTGAGCACTTGGTTCTAATTCCATGGTCAGCAAATTGGGAGGCAGTGCTCTGCACGTGTATGAGCAAGTGCTCCATGGCTGTTAAATTTGACAGCTTTAGGTTTCTCGCAAGGTCTTTTAATGAAGCATAGTGGGGCTGGATAGCGAGTAAGAGGAAGCTCAGAGCAAAGTTATGTGACAGCTAAAAACCACTCAATTCGGAGCAGCAAGATGACCAGGATTTTGGGCTATGCCAAAATTTTGCAAACTAATGCCTTGTTATGTGAGCTGACATTGGAGACAAGCATCATACAATGATTCTGTGCAAACAAGGTTTGCTTGAGTAGTGCGTGTGATGCCCTATTCATTATGTATGCGACTTGTGGTGTACTCACATCTAAGTTGGCATTTGACTAGACCAGTGATTGTTATGTGTGAGCAGGATTAGCTCATTGATTGCGATCACACCAGTGCAATTTTGCGAGTATGTCTATGGGCACAAATTTCCCTAGCTCTGGTTTGGGGCAGCCAAAATTGGGCTTTGGCAAAAGGACTGCACAAAACTTGGTGTATGCATAGGATTGTGTATGCTGGCCTAAGCCACAAGAGCTGTTGGAGGAAGGCAGCTGGACTTGGAGGGCTGAAAGTGGGGCAACTTCTTTTCTATTACTTGTTGGTGTTAGTAGTTGTGCTATCAAAAGACTCACAACGAGATTTTTGCCTTTGAAGCCCAATGATGATGCTAGTCTTGTGAAAAGCATTGCATAGGAAAATCAAATGTGTGGCTTAATTAAAAGTTGCGCTTGACAATTGACGGACTTGGCCTATTGAAGCTGTTGTGCACACAGCTTATGGACACTGGGAGGTTTTTGCGTGTAAAGGTCCAATGACCGGCCATCGGTGTGAACACCCACACACTATTCTTTTATCCATTGAAAATAAGAATCCTCTCAAGTTGAGAGGACCGCCCCACCATATCCCGAGTCTCTCTCTCTCTCTCTCTCTCTCTCTCTCTCTCTCAAATTTGTCGTAGCACCCCGCACAG
>JAWWVC010000092.1:0-12737 GCA_033807815.1 Rumohra adiantiformis | reverse complement strand
AGACAAAGCGAACCTTGGTGTAGCCACAAAACATTTTAATGCACAAGTAAAGATAAATTAAAAAGAAACATTTGCAATAGCAACATTTTTATAAATTAATGTCTCAACTAACATTTCGCCCATGAAGGAGCTTGTAGTCTTGCAAAAGCAAGAGAATCCTTAAATTTGAGTTCATACATCCATTTAGCATGATCAAGTGGATGATATTTAAACTTAACTAAATGCCTTCTTCATGTTTTACAACTTCTTGGTATTGTCCTTGTGTTTGATGATAGCCTCAGGTCCTAATATCTCCTCTAATTTCTCAAGTTCAAGAGGAACCTCTTCAATGGGTTGCGTGGGTGGAGCACCCTCAAAAAGATTAAATAGACTCACATGGAAAGCATTACAAATATGCCAATGCTTTGGTATCTTGAGTCTATATGAAGTTTCATTGATCTTGTTTTGAATTTGAAAGAAGCCACAGTAGCTCTTTGCAAGTTTAGCATAAAATTTTGGATGGTGTGTGGATTCTTGTTGCCAGTTCTTGCCTGTAGTTTGGTGTAGTAGGGCCTTGGAGAATTTTAACAAAATTCAATCATCATCTTCCTTAGAGGAAGGGTGTGGTATTTGAAAGCCCTTTAAATTGGACATTTAAGAGATTGACCATTTTGGATTTAAAAACTAATCAAATATTTGTTTCAAAATTAAAACGGGTAAAAACGGCTACATTGTTTGTATTCAAGTTATCCTGCCAAAATTAAACTTAAAATCTAGCGACAAAAACCATATCATGTAGCATATTAATGGAAAGATGTTGTTAATTAGAACCTAGGTTTATAATGTCCAAAAAATTTAGATATTGCACATAGAAGTTGTGGAGGTCCAAAAAATGAAAATTTCTCCCCTCCTTTTTAGAGGGAGAAAAAGTACACAAAGCATCTTTTAAAGAATCTAATTACCTCTCTTACAAATCCAAAATTTTTGTACATATGGCTCCCATCTATTAGCCTACTTCCAAATCACCTTCATTAGGCCATGGGCCATGGCAATTTAAAGGGCTCTCAAAGACCTCACCTTTCCCCTAATGTAAAATCTAAGTTTTTTGATGCTTACTCGCATCCGATTTTTGCTTTTGTTATGACACTTGTATAGATTATTTTATGGTTTAAAAATCTATCTTGATGTCACAAACACATTCATCAACTGCGGATACACTTTGAAGAATTCTTACACTAAGTGGGGTCTTGAGGTGGCCTTGAACTATCTCAAACTGTGGAAGTATGCACCATCTTACTACATGAAAACTCCACTATAGGCAGGTACCTTTTCCATTGATTACCTTGATCCTTTCCACTCACATAGCTTTTGAGTAGAGGAAGGATTAGTGAGTCAAGAGTTTAACTTTGGTCATTTGCTTAATGGCAATAGGCCAAAGAGAAATTCATTCTTCTTCCTAGGCTTTGAAATAGTCATTTCTAGAATAGACTTGTCATGTGCGGATCTCTGTCCAAGAGTATTGAGCTTGATATACCGTGGTACTTGAAAACTTGAGATGTGAATTAGGTAGCCATGTGACGTGATAAAAGGGATATAATGTTTCTATTTACTAAATCAATCTACAACCATCCATATACCTGGATAGACTTTGATAGGCCAAAAATAAAATCCATGGAATTGCTTTTCCAAGGAGAATCAAGAATTATCAATGGCTGCAACCATCCCAAGGCCTTACCTTTATCATACTTGACCTTTTGAAACACCCGTTCATTTAAAATTACACCTAAATCATTAAAATTACAACCCACTTTGTATTTTTGTAATACTTCCACAAAAACACAAAAAATAGCCCTAAATTCAATACATTTGCAAAAAAAAATCTGAGTTTTTTCAAAAAACATGTTATTTTGAAAGATAAAATCCACAATATGGACCACTCAATACAAAAAAGCATCTAAATTTAAAACATAGATAATCTTGATTTCTGACTAAAAATTCTTACAACTTCAAATCATGTACAACTAGAGATCTTATGTCTCTTGAGTCAAACCACCAACTTTCTCAAGGAGGATTTTGATGGTGGCTTGGCGAAGATGACCAGATTTCTTTAAGCTAAATCCATAAACCAAGACCTCCACATCTTCCAAATTTAGCTTGTCTATGCGACGCTGACCACCATGTGATTTCTTTCCCTTTTTGCTTGTTTGTAACATTTCTGGATAGTATCTCCCTGTCAATGCATCTTGTCCAATGGCTTTGTACCAATGCACCTCTATTGAATGAACAACTTGATTCTCCTCTTCAACCTTGATAATCTTAGCTAACCAGAATGGATACTCATTCTCATCATCTGTTGCAAGCACCGCAATCATTGTTCCTACACTAAGCTCATTAACATTGCCTTCCCACATTTCCTTCTCTTGTTGCCGACGAAGAGTTGACTTCCTTGCACCGAGATACGCTTCACGAGTCTCTCCATGGACTAGTTGTGCTAATTCTTGTGAGAGTTGTCCAAGAGAATTTGAAGTAGGCAAGCTTTGGGGGTCCTCCATGCTAGCATATGGATTTGGCCAAAAGAATGGGTCAATAAGCATTTCACCCAAGCTATTCTCTAACATTTGTATCCGTCTCTCTTGCTCTTCAAAGAATCCATCCCACCAGTCAAATGAGCATGCCGGAAAGTAAACATGTGCTGCAAGCATGGTATCCTTGATCTCTGCAAGACATTGACGATAATTTATGCTACGATTTTCCTTTTGCGCTTTTAGTGGTTCCATTGATGAAGATAATAGCATAAACTGTGCTTGAGAAACTTGGCGTTGAGGCACACAAATCAAAAACTTCAAGCCTTCTGACGGATGCCATGCTTCTGAGTTTGAGTATTTCTTACACCACATTCGTGTCTCACCTTCCTTTTGCTTGATCTTGAATTGGTGTTGGAAGCTATGATCATTAAGATGCACAAATGCACAATCTTCAGAATCTGTACCAATGGCAAATTTGCGAAAGTCATAAGTCCCCTTGATTAGTTGAACCTCTGGTTGAGGTACGTATGCTTCTTTGAGGATATTGCAAACTTCAATTAGATCAAATGCGCTCTTCTTTGCTAGCCTCACTGAGAACCTACTAAACATTTGATCAATCTGATCATGTGTATGGCCAACCAAGAGAAACCCAAGCTTTATCTTTCTAAAAATCTTTTGCTCCACCAACATATTTAAATATGCAAGCAAAACTTGATTTTTATTTTCTCTGGCAGTGTTGTCAAGCTGCAAATAGAGTGTTTTAGGCAATGGGCCTTGCCAAGCATTCAAAATTATTTGAATGACTGTAACTGTCAAATTTGGATCATTATGGATGTTTGGAAAATTAATAAAAACCTTGGAAGATAACACACCATTGAAAATGAGAGCACCAACCACATGCAACTGCACAAAGTTCTCCTCTTTGAGATTCTTTGGAGAGCGTATAAAATGAGGGATCATTGTCTTCTTTTGATCCATTCCATCAATGACAAGCCCAAGGTACTTCTCTTTTTGCTCTAGACACTTTTTCCTATGTTTTGCTAGCTTTTGTCGTTCGGTGCTTTGTTGTTCTCTATGGAGCTTGAGAGCACCTTGGATAAGAGCTGTGCAAAGAATAAAACAAGAACCACATTAATATAACCTCTTAATAACACAAAGATATGAGAAAATATAGTCTTGATCGAGCAAACCTTTATCTTGTGCAATCTTTGCATTGTCTCGCTTGGCTTTCAATTCAGCACAAATTTGACAAACACCCATCCTAGTCTTCTTTGGAATCTTCACATTAGCAAAGTCTTGTCTCCAAATCCTTAGAAAGGAGCACATGGATAAGATAGGCATGTTCCTTTCCTTTAATGCTTCTTGGTATAGCCCGTAAACTTCAGCCTTTGTGAAATTGTCAGGTAAGTGCGTGAACTTTGAATTGGGCAATTGCTCACCATTGTAAGCAATAAACCTCTCAAGCCAATTCTTGAGAAACAATCCTTGTGGACTTTCACGTACTGTGAAAATATAATTTGTGGCCTCCTCTTCAAACCTTGGGCGTGACAAGATCTTCTTCATGCGCTGATTACTCAAAGCAAATACTTTCAAAAAACATTTTCTACAAACTAGTGCATCACCGATTGTGTATTGAGTTGTTAGCAAAACTCTCAAGGAAGCTCTCAAGAACAAGTTTTGTTGATGTCTCCTCATTTTCAAAAAGGTAACTCGCTCTTGCATAATTTTATGAAAACCAAGTTGTCTAAGACAATGCTTCCTACAACAATAGAACCTTCTTGTTTCCTTGATGGATTCACGTGAAAGTAATTTCTCTTTCCTTGAAAGAGAGCTTGATGACGCCTCTAAATTTGGCGGGGTTTGACATGTTGGAAAAGGTGGGCTAACTATATCATCTTCACTTGAATGATCATTTTGATTTGATGACAAAAGGAGTGATGAGGGTAAATGAAATGAAATAGAAGCACTTGATTGTGATGCATGTGACTCTTGCATTGTGGAGAAGGAGCTCTAATGAAATGAACACAAAAATGACATCTCAATCTAGATTGAAATGTGTACTTAATATAAAAGTTATAATAAAATTTTAAATTTATAGATATAATTTATTTTTTTTAAAAATAAATAATTAATGGACTTAAGAGAGGGAACTCACCTATTCTCGCTCTCATTTTTTAGTTCACAAGGCGGCATTTTGACTCTCCCACAAGTAGTAGCAATAACGCAATCTTTGAGCTCTCTCACTTGCCCAGGTAAAAAATTGAAATGTCTTTATCTCATTTGGAGTGATTTAGAATGCGATTAATTCATTAGCAAATTTTTGTTTTATTTATTTTTTATTATTTTACAAAATAATAAGCTTTATATTTCAGCTAGTATGCATAAGGTTTGAAAATTGCAACAATTTTAAAATAGCAAAATCATGAAAAGTCAATTTTAGAAGTTCAATTTCTAAAATTTGACTGATGGGGAAAAAAGGGTCATTTCTCAAAAAAATAGATTTTAAAAAATGAGTTGATTTCAATTTTTATAAATTTTCAAATGGAAGAAGTAATTAGAAAAATGATTGATTTGTACATCTCAGTCATGTGTTGAAAAAAAAGCTATTGGGACATATGTTATGAATAGCATTTTAAAGGCCTAGAGGTTGTATTCTGGAATAGAGTCATCCTAGACTTGTATTCTAGAATACAACCTCTTGGGACTTGTATTCTGGAATACAACCTTTTGAGACTTACATTCCAAGATATTTCTCTCAAGTGGATATATTATAAAATACAATACCTCGATAACTTTATATTAAAGTTCAAATCTATGAAAGCTCTAAAATAAAACATGAGTGATTTACAAAGTTAGCTAGTCATAAACTTGTTCGTAAGAGAAAAGAGTAGTTTTGTGGAGCACAAAGAGAAGAGAGACTACGAGGGATCTTGAAGCAAGTGTCAGTTGTTTAAACCAAGTATGGTGAAGGTAAGAGAATGCATTTTTTTTTTCAAAGTGTCTCCATGGGTAGTTTGGCATCAATTACATCATATGTGGATAAGATTCAAGGCTTCTCAAAGAGAAAGGAAGTAAGAAAACAAAATCATGCTTGCAAACTTGCTAGAATCTATTTTTTGTTAAGAATCCAAATGTTTTTCATTTTTGTGTCTACTAGTTGGCTTATTTCTATCTACTTTTACTTAGCAAAGTTGGCATTGTTAAGTGTGTGTCAAAAACCTTATTGTTTTTTTGTTGTACAAAGATAAGTAGCTAAGATCATCTTGCATTTACAACTTTCTAGCTCAAAATCAATTATGGGTGATAAATCATTTTTTTTTCTCCATTTGTGTATGCATCAAATGATTGCATATCTCTCTCATGTCCATATGGTTGCATCTCTCAAACTTGTGTTTCAAAAGACAATGCTCAAGAGCTTGTATTCCAGAACACAACCTCCCGAGACTTATATTCTAGAATACAAGTCTCGAGAGCTTGTACTCTGGAGTACAAGTCTCAAGAGCTTGTATTCTGGAATACAAGTCTCGAGAGCTTGCATTTTGAATTACAAGTCTCAGGAGCTTGCTTTTTTAAATATAAGCTCATGAGACTTGTATTTTAAAAAGCATGTCTGAGAGTTGTATTCTGAAATACAACTCTCAAAGGTTGTATTCTAGAATACAAGCTCCCGGGACTTGTATTTTGGAATACAAGTCTCTCAAGACTTGTATTCCAGAATACAAGCTCTCGGGACTTGTATTTTGGAATACAAGTCCGGGGAGCTTGTATTCCAGAATACAAGCTCTCGGGACTTGTATTCCAGAATACAAGTCCCGGGAGCTTGTATTCTAGAATACAAGTCTTGGGAAGTTTTCTTCTTGCAAACACTTATTTTGCAAAACAATCCAATCACAAGCTTGTTTAAAAGAACAAAGAAGAGCTTTGTGGAGAGCAAAGTGAGAAGGGATTGTGAAGAATCAAGAAGCAAGCAATTGTTGTCGAAAATTGCCATGGTGAAGGTAGGTGAAAATGTTTTTCTTCTTGTTGGTGTGTGTGGGTTTGATTTGATGAGCTCTATTAGATCTGTGGGCTGGGATTTATTTTTTCTCAGAGAGAAGGCAACCAAAACCTAAAACGTTTTTTGCTGTGTGTCAAAAATTTCAGCACGTTTTTGCAAATTTATTTTCGTCCATTAAATAGCGTCGTTTTTGGTTGATTCTCGCGAGTCTGACCAATTTTTTATGCTCTACAACTTTGTAGAAGAAATTTTTTTCAAAATCGTTATGGATTTTCAGATACGTGACCTAAACTAATCATATGTCTTGTAGACAGGCTGCAAATTTATATATTAGAGTTTTTGCAGAAAAAAATTGACCCATAAAAAGTCAAAATTTCAAGCTAATTTTCGCGTAGCTTGACCGTTTTTTCATGATCTACAACTTTGTAGAAGAAAGTTTTTCCAAAATCATTACAGATTTTGAGATACGTGACCTAGACTACTCATATGTCTTGTAGACAGGCTGCAGATTTACATATTAGAGTGTTTGTAGAAAAAAATTGACCTAATAAAAGTCATCATTTTGAGTTAATTTTCGCGGGGCTTGACCATTTTTTTGTGTTCTTCAACTTTGTAGAACAAAATTTTTGCAAATTGTGCATGGTTTGAAAGTTATTTAGTTCAGATTACAAGGTGGTCTACTTTGCAGACACTCTAAGATACAAAATGCAAGCTCTAGGGACTTGTTGTCTGGGAAACAAGTTTGGAGATGTTCTTGTATCCAAAAGATAGTACTCTTGGCTTGTATTCTAGAATACAAGCTCTCTCCACATTGATTTAAAGAAAATAGGATCTTTCATTATTTGTAAAGAAGAGTCAAGCTCTCAACACTACTATTGCATGATAATTTTAAATATTCTTATGTTCTTTTTGAACTTTTTGCTACACTAATACAAATGTACATTAATTGTAGTTGTTGCTTGATTCTTTTCATTTGCAGATTACTTTTAAAATGGCCACACCAGTGGATTCTTTGCAAGGTCAAAAGAAACAAAAGACTTCTCATCACTCTCGACCTTCTGGATCTCATGCAGGGCGTTCGGGAATGTTAACTCCTTCAGGTACCCAGCCTCCTCCAGTAAGTCCACACTTTAGAGGTCCTCGATTGCTCTCTACTTCATCTAGAGGGGAGCCAAGGAGGCAATTGCTTAGTGCACATGAGTTTCCCTCAGAAGCTAGAGAGATGCCACAACAACGGTTGGTGATCAAAGACCCTACTCCTGGTTCTTCTAAGGCTTGGTCAGGAGCTAGAGGTAAATCACGTGAAGGGCATGCTTGGAGCATGAGAATGGGTATTCATGGTGAGCATGGTACCATTGTGGAAACAACAACTCCCTTTCTTCTTGTGGCAAACAAAAAGGGAGCTTTTGATCCTTTCACAGATCTTAAATGCATTGGACGTATTGTTGAGGTCAAGGAGAGACAAAGTACAGGTTCTGTTTATATCTTAGCAGAGGTGAAGGAAAAGAACTTTGTCTATTTACTTGATAGCAAGCAGTTCAAAGTGAAAGAAGTTAGCCCTGACAATGTCAAACATCATTTGGAAGATGCCATGCTAAATCGTAAACGGGTACATATCTAAACTTTCAAGATAGCATTTCATTTCTTTATTGTTTATTCTCATTGAAAGTGAATGTAATCAAAAGTGAGATATATTTCTTAGTTTGCAATTACATTGTGGAACACTTAGCTTACCATTCATTTCATTTGTATTGAAATCACATTCTAGACTACAAGGGCTACACTTAGCATTACTTATTGTGTCAAGAGTGTATTCTAGTATACAACATTTCAATGTGTTTATTGCTAGTTACATTGTTTATTGCTTGAATCTCTCATGTTTTCTCTTTTGTATTCTAGAATAAATTTGTAAATGTCCCTCTAACTACTAGTTTCATTTTTTCTTTTTCAGACTTTCAATGAAGCTTTTAGAGAAGTCATTGATGGCATGTTCAACCTTGATAAATCTTCAAGTTCAGATTCAGAGTTTAAAGGTGATGATCAAGAGTCTGATGATGAAAGTGATGAGAGCGAGTCTCTCACAAACACAGAGGTGCAAGTCTTACCAAGTTCAAAAAGATCACATCAACTTAGTGATCTTCCAGAGAGTGAGCTACTCCCTGCTGGGCCTGGAGCTCCAGAGGTAGGCCCTTCTGATACTTCTGGATTGAATAGTGTGCGTACTCGTGCAAAGCATTTTCACATGGTAGATGAGCGACCCCTCATCCTACTTGTGGAGAACATTGATCGACCTCCCATCGATCCCTTAACTAACAAAAGGCCACTTGAGGTGCGCTCAATTGTATCAAGCCATGTGAGTAACCTCAAGCTACTAATGAAGGATAAACCTACAACAAATGTTCTTCCTTTGCTTGTCCTCATTGATAGACAAGCATGTCCAGTTAAAGCTAGCTTTCAAAGGTCAAAGATAAATGACTATAAGTATTATGTTCTTGGTGGTACGCATTCACTCATGGCAAAGAAAGAATTATGTAGTGAATACCCACACATTGAAAGCTACAAAACAGTACTTGCTTGGGTTTATGCGGGTCTTAATGATGCTGATGCAAAGCTTCTTGCTTTAGACCACAACATTGATTCCGAGATGCGGTTATCAATGTCTTTTTTACAAAAGATACGCTTCTTTCACAATGAATGGCTAAGTCAAACTCAACAAGGAAAGAAAGTTGATGAAGCTTTCAAAGTCCATCTTTGTGAACAAGTTGGTCTTGTTACAAAGAAGCCAAGCAAAGGGGAGAGGTCTAGTAATAAGGCAAACACACGGGGGCATGATAATTTTTTTCAACTTGCATTTCGAGATGGGGAAATATGGGACTTACAAGAGGAGATCTTTAAAGCATGGGAGGAGGGAAAGATAAAGGGGCAACGCGTTAAGACTCCATCAACAAGTCAACGAGGGAAAGGTGCTAGTGGAGATGATGCATTAAAATCAATCCCCGAAGAGATGAAGATTACAAGTTGGAGATCAATGCAAGGGATTCGAGACAAGCATATGATCCTCCCAGTTTTGGCACGTGTGAAGGCTGGAAGCCTCTCTCTCGATGAGATGGCAAAAGAGTTCGAGAAGTAAGAATTTCTTAATCTCTTTCTCTCTTTCTAGTCATATTTTTAATGAATATATTTGATAATCTTTGATGTTATTGTTTTAAGGCAAAAGACATTCTTACACATGCAACGAATCATGATCGAGAAGCTCAATTGTAAAGATTGGCTTGAAGTGCAACGTTTTCATCCAGAGACAAGTAGTGCAAGCTCACTTGAGCGATTTGTCTACCTCTTCAAGTCTCAAGTAAGTAATTTTTTATATTTGTGACTTTTACATTTTAAGTTATTGTTATGCTTTACTTGCACTCTTACATGCATTCTTTCATCTACTACACAAATTTACATTTTCTTTATTTGAATTAATTAGAATCGAAATCCGCGTGCTTCATTAAAAAGCATTCCTCAAGAGTTTGAGCAACACTTGGGACGTGCTCGAGCTGAAAGAAAACGCATGGAAGAGGCCCAAAATGTAGAAAGTGTCTCTGACACTCAAAGCTTTATTTCTGAGGATGTTTCTGCTCCTCCGGTGTGTTACTCTATTCATGAGGGTAGAGTTGAAAGCATGGAAGCATTTGTGAAATCTCGACCTTTCTCTCTTGCCATTGCCGATGCACCTTATGGATTCAAGGCACCTCATTCCATTCATGATGATGTGAAGTATGGAGTAAGTGCTTACAAGAAGGTTATTGATGCTTTCAAGAAGGTCACCACTCTAGAAAGTTGGGCCATTGTTTTTTTCCATGCACATGATCAGATCTCAGCTGCAGAGAAGGCATTTAAGGACAATGAAATGGTTCACCAATTATGCATTTGGTATGTTCAATCTTTTTTTTTTAAGTATCTTAATTTTTCAAGTTGAGTGTTATTTTGATTCTTGGTTGGGCATGTGATAGGACTAAGCCAAACATCAAAGGCTATAAGTTTGATCGACTTTCCTTTGCTGCCGAGTTTGCTACCATTGGATTTCACTCACCTGCGGGTCTTGCTGGCAAAGGATCCTTTAACTTTTCAGCAAAGCTTAATCGTACAAACATCTTTGAAAGACCCGGTGTGTGTAAGAAGTTGAAGGATTTATCAGGCACCATAGCAGAGATCATGAATCCTTATCAAAAGCCTCAGTTACTCATGATTGACTTCATTGAGCTACTTTCACTTAAAGGAGAGTGGATCATGGATTTGTTTGCAGGCACAGGTAAACTTTATCATTGACTAGTCTTTGGTATGTTGATTTTGATTGCTCGTAGTTTGCTACTAAATTTCTTTTGTATTTCAAGGTACCACAACTGTGAGTGCCCTCAAGAGAGGAAGAAATGTGGTTGCAGTGGAGCTTGATCCTCTTCAAGTACGATTCATTCAACAAAGAGTTGTCTCATTGAAGGAGCTCCCTGATGAATTCCAAGAGGTGGGAATGAGAAACATGGATACCAATCCAAGGGTAGTTGACGCTTCAGGGGAGCCTCAACCTCCTTTTGGAATTGATACTGGCATGGAGTTTGCTGAGCTTGAGGATTATGTGGATCCTTTGAGCATTGATGGAGAGGTGGCTGGGGGTAGTACTCAAACCCCACCACAAGCACAACAAGAAGAGGAGGACAAGGAAATAGATGAGGAGGATGAGGATTTTCCAATTGAGCTATAGTTTATTACATTAGTTGTATGCAACTTGGATGACAATATTTTACATTTGCGTAGCTCTATGTTTGCTTGAAGATGCATGATGATGTTTGAGTCCATACACTTATTATTGTTGAGGCTAGGTACATTTGTTGATGATCGTTGCTTAGTATAGATGATTGTTGCTTGGTATAGATGGTGTTCCCTTGAGCATCATGAATGTACCAATGAAAGTTTTTCTATGTCATTCTTTTTTTAAGGTGTGTTTTTTGTTAAATTGTTACACATTGAAACAAATAGCATGTACCATTTTAAACTAGATTATTTTAATTGGTAAGTAAGACAAAAAAAAAATATTGGTATTAAGTTTCAAGTTTATTGTGTTATAAAATCAGCCTAAATCTCTTTAGTTGTCTTTTTTATTGAATAAAGGCTCTAAGGATATGACAAGATTTGGAATATGAATTCTAGAGTTTCAAGGTGTTAGCTTTGAATATCAATAATTTCATCTAGTTTTTGAGGTGATTTTTACATTTTTTTCTTCATGTATCACTTTTTGGGAATATTTCAATAATTCAAGATACTTTTAAGACTTTTACAAGTGAAAAATGTGCTTTTTTCATGTTTTTATTGTGGTGATGTGCCATTTTTTTGCAAAAACAAAACTACACCTCCTGCCTTGTTGTAATTTCAAATGAAGGGGTGTTGTACCATTATAAGGCTTCTTTATCACAAATTGGTACATATAGAGTTTTGCTTATGTCAATAAACTCTACGCATAAGTTTGTGATTCCTCATTCTTAGGCCAAGTGAAAATGGTACCCCCACTTTCTCACTCATGTTTGGTTTTTACTTGCTTGATGGTGAAATCCCCAACCAAGGGAGAGTTAACTTGGCCTCTTCATGGAAAAGTATGCTAAAAGAATTGCATGCATTGCTTACCTCTCATTCAAACATTAACATGGTTGATTTATAAAAACTTTGAGATGATGCAATTGCGCTTTCTCCCACAAGAAAACTCACAAGGACTATCTCTCTCTATCTCTTTCTTTCTATAAGAAGAAAACCAACAATCTCACTATCTACTGTTGTAGGATTTGTAGTGGTAAAGTCCCTATTTTGTCACAACCTTGAGATGGTGGTCCTTTTTCTCAAACAATTCTGATTTTTCAATGCTCAAGTCACACTTTCCAATGAAAAAGATTAACCAAAATACTCCTTGTCTAGCTATCTCACTCTCTCTCCTACACACCCTTGCATCTCTATCTCACTAAGTCACTCTCTCTCTCCTGCACTGCTACACATTCTCACACACACACACACACAAACACTAACAACATGTGTGTACATCCTCTTATACACACACAAACTCACACTCCCACACACACACATTCACACCCATGTGTGTTAAAGCATGCTTACAAGACTATAAAATTTACATCCTAACTCTTTCTTACTTCTTTCTCTAAATTACTCACTCCTAAACACACACATAAAAAAATGTGCATACATCCTTT
>JAWWVC010000091.1:904-12773 GCA_033807815.1 Rumohra adiantiformis | reverse complement strand
CTCTCTCTCTCTCTCTCTCTCTCTCTCTCTCTCTCTCTCACTCACACACACACACCCACACACACCCACACACCAGGTTTAAGAATAGTTGGGTTAGACTTAGCCAAAAATGTGTCCCAATTGGTGCAAAGCCAATTCACAAGTGTGGGAGAAGGAAACTAAACTTGTTCAAAAATTAAGAGTTTCAGCTATATTTTTCAAATTTTATGTAAGAAAACTTTCCAATATCATCAACAACCTCTTCATTCTAAGGTGAGAAGGCTTTAAAGCCAGCTATCTAAAATTCATTTCCGCACACAAACCCACTCTCACCAACACCCATCATCCTTCGCCTTTGTGACCCCCCCCCCCTCCCCTCCTCCTCCTCCTTTGCCTCCTCAAAAGCGGCACGGGTGACTATGGTCGCAAGGATTGACTCTTGTATGGGTTATTTGCGCTAGGAGACCTTGGCTAGGGCTTGTTTGGGGTGGAACCTCAAACCTCTGCTTGTTTTTTTGGTTTAAAATGCTTAACTGATCCTTTGAATGCTAGGCTCACTTTCAAACAATTTGAATGGTTGTTAGCTTCACTTGATCAGGGGTTTGATTCTCTGATTTCTCTTGTACATAATAAGCATTGGATACTCTATTTTTGGTAGGGAAGTTTTTAGTTGGTTGTTACGACATGGCTATCGTAATATGCCTTTTTGTGGGGAGACGGCAAAGAGGTCATAGGCGAGTCAATTTCCTTATCAAAACTAGATGGTAGAAAATTGACTTCTATGCTTGGTAGTCATTCAAATGGGCATTTGTATCTGCATGTCTTGGTCACTTGTTCTTGAAACATGGATTAGAATGTATTACCTTGCTGGTTATGGCTAAAGAGGAGCTATATGGTTAATGGGTTTATAAGTTGTGTCAAGTAAGGCCTCAAGGACACCCTCATTTTGTTAAGGTATTCTTGGTTAAGCATACACGTAATGTTGTGTTTTTAGAACTTATTATATGAAAGGCTATCTATATACACCCTCAATGAAACATTTATTTGAATTGGATACTTAGTGCAACATACTTTTGTATGGGTCCTCCTTAATTAGACATCTGCTTGGTTTTTGGGCTCATGCTGTAAATAAAGCTAGGATTGGTAGCTGGTTAGTAGTATGAAGGGATTGGCATCATGTAACCCTTTAATAATGAATTTGGGAAGATTGCTTCCAAATTGTATTAATGGATGGGTAAAGAATGGTTATCCTACGGAATCCTTTTGCTAGTGGTTGAGAGATCATCGTTGGTGTTTTTTCTCATTCTTGATTACCTGATCCCTTCTATTTCTTTCAACAAACTCTAGATGGAGTTGTCTTCCAATAAAATTGTTGGTTTTCTTTGGAGAATTTTCTTGATTCCATTTCATTGAAGTCATGTGGTCTTTTGATTTGAAATAGAAACAATGTGCTGGTAAGATTTTGTTCATTGAATGATACCTATGTCTCCCATTTGGCCGCACTTCCATTTAATGTTCTCCTTATCTTTTTGTGTTTGGGATTTGGTTTGATAGTGTGAAGTCTTGATTGTTTATGGACAAGTAAAATCACAATTGGACCTTGTCAATTTCAATTTGAGAAAAAATTGTCAAAAAAATGTAAATAAATAAATAAATATATATGGTTTGATAGTTTTCTTTGGCTATTTTGTAAAGATTGAAATAAGTTAGTCATAAAGGGTAACCATAAGATTCTAAATTCAGAAGTTGATGAAAATTTGTCTAAAATATTCATGAAAACAAAAGGATCATACATTCAATTGAAATGCAGGTTGAGTGCCTTGACTCAGGAGTTGAATCCAAATGAAATAAAATAAAATGTTGGATTTTACATAAAAGAAATATGTGGTTGACTAAAATGTTGATGCCAGAGTCAATAATGATTGAAAATTTATGTCTTTGCTTGGATTTTTTGGGTTACTGGGAGCGCTATAGAGTAGGAGGGTAGCTAGAAGAGTCAAGTTGGTTTCTTCTAAGTTGTGGTGTTTCATCTCATCCTAAATCTCTTTGTCTTGCTGGAAGGCACTATAGAGATAGGACATGACTTAGGGTAATCTCCTACTTGTAGATGCAGAGTATTATTAAGATGTGAGGTACTTATGAGAAGCTTCCAAGGCCACTGTATGACATTTAGAATGGCGGATCTGTGTTTGCGTAGTGTCTATTTACCATCACAACAATGTTGGGACCTCTTTCAATTTTTTTCTCTTAAGGTAAATCACAACTTTATGCTTTTGATTGGCATGACTAATCTTTTGAATGTCACTGTATGCTTGTCAAAGGCTTAAATCAATGGCCAAACTCTAAATTAATCTGTGAATGGTATTCTATGCTCAAATGAAACCACTTTGAAATTGATTAAAAACTAATAATATGCTGAATGACTGAGCATGTTTTCCAATATAAAGGGGAGGAATCATAAACCATGGATATGAAATATAAATGGATCATTAGATGGGAGATAACTTGCTCAAAAGAAATCTCATTATTTTTGTGATCATGAGGAGGATACTTAAAATACAATTAACAAATATTAGGAGGTTAACAGATGTAAGGAAAGTGTCATTTTGTTGCTTGTTGGGTAGCCTTCACTTGTCCAACAAATTTCTAGATATTGCTAGAATGAGTGGGGATGGTATGGGTGAGGATAATGGACAACAAAGAATGACAAAACAACTCTCTAAGATCTAATAACAGTCAATGACTTAGAATATTCAAAAATAAGAAAATTTGATTAACTTCTAAACCTCTCTTTTAAAGCTTGGAAATTGCAAATGGAAACAATATCCAAATAATCTTATTAGAGATTCTTGTTTAAAGAAGAAGGTAGATGTAGTCTATTGCTTACATAGTTGATGAATTTAAAGAAGAAGATAGATATAGTCCTATTGCTTACATGGTTGATGAATTTAAATTGTTGATCCTGTTATCCATATTTACAATTAAATATTTGACACGTTAAATCTATTTACATGTATGTATGATCAAAATATGTAGTAAAATTTCTTATTGCATGTTACATTAATGGAGTAGATATATTGCTTAGAATAATGATTGAAAAAAAGAATCAAATAGTAAATTTTAAGCTTTTAACTTTATTTTCTTGGTTGATGTTAAAGCATTTTCTTTTTCTTTTGATCTTTGGAAAAAAAAAAAAGAAGAGTTTGGTATTTTTAAAAAAAGAATATATGGCAAGAATATTGATTGTGTGCATAAAAAGAGCTAACACGCAAATTATAAAGTAGACAATTTTGAAGAAAGGGTCTGATCTTGGTAGGTCTCTTTAGAATTGCTTTGAGGACATCTACTCTTCAGCAAAATAAGAATCCAACACATGGGGAAAAATCAATAACATTTATCTCAAATCCTTCTTGTATACGACCATGTTCTCATTATTTAAAGTCTTGTAATCTTTGAGGCAGATCAATCATGCAATTTATCAGCACTAAAAATGATCTAATCTTGTGAATGGGACAAATCATACGTAGAATTGACACACTTTCATGGTTGTGAGACTAATATAGATAAATCTTAGGATCATCAAAGATACAAAACATTAGAAGACTTCTCGCGGATCCTATTCATGGGGGAATATGATTGTAATATAATGGTTAGATAAAGTACAAGCTAGGTTTTTCATCGTCTTACTTGGTCAAGTTCAACTCTGCTTTTGACTATGCACGGTGGTCGCAAGGCTAGAATAGATGTACTCTTGAGTCCTTAGCAGAGGAAATATATTTTTTGATCAATTCACTTTTTGCTAATTATTTCTCCTAGACTTTAGGGATTATTGAGATTAAATAGGCCTCCCATGTTTCAATTCTTGTTTTCTATAGTTCATAGGTTGTTTTAAATATTTTTCTTATCAATTGATTTGGGTAGGAAATATTGAATTACAAATGGTAGTTGCTAATCCAATTAAGCTAGCCAAGGTCAAGTTTAGTTTAACCTCCAAAGAACAATTTCAAGGCAAACGTCCATGACTCTTGACGTGGGGATAGTTCCCATTGTTATAAAAGGTGATAATTTAGGCAATCAATAGTAACTCTTGAAAAATCCACTCTTAGTCTTTTCCTAGTTGAGCTCTAGTGACTGTAGATGATAAAATCAAGGTTAGTTCCCTTTTTTCCTCGTTGTAGTTAGTCTCATTTTTAAGTCTTTTCTTACATGTTAGGGTTCTCTGAGAAAATTGGATGAAGAAAGTGCAGTAATTTGTAGTCTAGGAATTGACTCATTTTTAACCGTTATGGTTTGTTTACTCTTCTAAGACTAGTCTTTACGTCTGGGAAGTTTCCAAGGTAGGGTCAAAGTACCAAGACATAGGAGATAGTGTGCCACTCTCGTGGCACTTACTGAAGTGTTATGTTACAAGAACTAAAGGTAAAGAGGTAGAAGTAGTGATCTATTATTTTGAGGGAGATATATTTGGCGCATTCATGTTGTCTTAGTTCAACTCTTCTTCAAAAGAAAAAAATTATTAAAAAGTTTATTTTTCAAGCTAAGGTCTTGAATACATTAAAATTTTGGATTTCATGGTGTGCATGGTCCACGAGCAAACCATAGAAATCTAGGTGTAAGAGAATTGTTTGATTTTTTTCATTATTTGTTGAATTAGTGAAAAGTCTTATTATGACTATAGTACCTTAGGTAAATATCAAATGATTTATATGGCAACTTGCAAGTTAATAGTTATTAATTGATTATTTTTATTGAAGATCTTTTGAGGATCAATGACAATCCTACAAGATTTTTTGAGGTTAAACTTGATAAGCCTCCATAGGTCAATCAAATTGTCCTCCTTTTTTATTAGACTTGATTCTTGGATAATCTTTTATAGATTGTAGATTTGATGTCCTAACCAAAACACAACCGTCTCTTACTTCCCTTCGCAGGAACACACTAATCCGCAGTGTTGATTGGATCGTCCTTGTTCCTTGCTTGACTTGAGTCATAGATAATCTTTTATAGCCTTCAAATTCAATGACCAAGTCAAACACAGTCATCTCTTGCTTTCTTTATTCAAAGCAAATTGATCCACGGTGTCACACTAGGTATACTCATATTTGGGGTGAGTGTAGCCTTTGATGAGAGACCCCCGATCGAGTACTTCTATGAAGCCATGGATATCTATCAATCCAAGGTCTACTTTCTTTTTTTTCTCCTAGTTGAGGACTTCAAGAGGATTGGAGTCCAAGGTTGCTTTTAGGTAGGCTCACATTAGGTGGATTATTATTCTGAGAAAATTAAACATAGCTAGATTTGGAGTGGTGCATGGATTTGACTGTTGATTTGAATTCACGTGGTGGAGAAAGTGTGCTTGCATGAGGTGATAGAAATTACCTAGCTATATATATATATATATCTGTGAAAAAAATTAGTTTATTTGTGGGAATGCATGACTGTGTGAACTAGCCAAAATTCAAGAGTTTGCAAGATCCTATAGGAGGATGATCCTTGTCTAGTAAGAGCCAAGATATTGTGCAAATAAAAGTATGAAATCCTTGTCTTGGATAAGAGAAAAGATAAAGTTGGGTGGGAGTGAGGTTTTGCAGAGTACTATAAAAAAGAGTACCATTTTCTATCTTTTGTAAAAAGAAAATTAGGAATGGAAAGGCTTAGGCGTCTAAAGGTGCGACCAGTTATTTGAGAGAGTTTGCAACATCCAACCTTGGAATTTAATGAATGTAAGTCTTGTAATGGAATTCTTTTTCATATTAAATTATTTGTGTTGGAAATGTAAAGTGTGATAGGGTTGTCCTTGCAAGAGACAAAGGTGTGAGTGACTCAATCTAAGTTCATCGTATGTGACGGCAGTCTAGCAAGTTAGATGTGTTTGATAAGTAGATCAAATACTATTATTATTGGAAGTAGGGAATGAGAAACATTGCCAAAGATGTTGTACTTTTGGAAAGATTTTTTTTTGGAATTCTTGTCTTTTTCTAGAACTACTCAACTCTACTCTAGGAATTACTAGTTTAAGGAGTTAAAGTCTCAGGAAGTGCAAGCCTTGAAAAGGCTTAGAGATGAGAAGGGAGTGTGAAAGGGGTTCCAAAGGCCACACATCAAAACAAATTATTATTATTTTTCAACTGGATGGATTTATATTTTTTGAACTATTTTCATTGCAACCATCTTAGGGAGAGTGAAGAAAAGTAGTATTATCCTTGTGAACTCTTTTGCTCTTAACGTCTTGACATTAAGTAGGATCTTTGATATAGGATAGAAGGGATCTAGCTAACTTATAAATTTGTATTCTTGAGAATGTATTACAATAAAATCTAAAGTTTTATAGAGGTTTAGCTATGTAATAGTTGCAAAATCAAGGTAGATTAGCAATGTTAGACTGAACCATGTAGGGTCTATTGAGTTCTCTATTAGACTAATGTCTAATTTAGGACTAGGGTGTTTTAGGTCAAAGGTTGGTCCTAGTTGTGGGGGACGTCCTTAGAATGGTTTGGAAAGGTTGGGATGGGATCCTCACACTTATTTTGTTTCTTGAATATAAGATGGATACTCAATAATAGATGCATGTACTTTTTACATTAATTGTATGTGCTATGTCAAAAGCAGACAAAGTTTTGTGATCCAAATGGATATGGCATAGTCTCAATAAGAATGAGAAGGAAGGTAATGAGAAAAGAACCAAGTTTGATGAAGTCAAATAGGACCAGAATCAAGGAGGTATGGTGTTAATAAGAGACATTTTTAATTTTGCTTAGATACCATCCATGAAGGTGATGTTGATTGGTGTTTAAATATCATACAGAGATACATATCCAATAATTCCATAGTACCTAAAGAAGAGTTAGAGAAAGTCTAAATCTTTCATGGAGGTAAAGAAGGTGTTGCATTAGAAACTCCCCTTGACAAATCCAAACAAAAGTTTTGTAAGAGTCACAAGAAATTTTGGAAGTTAAATATACAAGAGACAAAAAAGAAACATTAGGAGAAAGTGGAGGTTGAAGACAAAAAACATTTCACTCTAGTAGAAATACCTCTTGAGTCCAAAGGGAAGGATGAGTTTTTATACTATGTGGGAGCCACAGATTCTTTCAAGTAAGATGTGAAAAGGCGTAATGGCTTCTATAGAGCTTATTGAAAATTGAAATGGCTCAAAAAATAAAAACTTTGTGAAGTGAAAGAACAAAAAGTTAAAGAGCAAAGCTGGCTCTTCCTTACAATTGGTTAGCACCCAACTAACTAAAGTTGAAAAAAAAGCATTAATACAAGAATGAAAGCAAATGCTTTGGCAAGATCTTTGCAAATATTGAGGAAGGAAATGAGATTGTTCCATCCAACTTTAAGAGGTTTACTATTTAAGATCGCAAGATTTTTTTTACAGTAATCAATGCATGAAAAGCATGCAACTCCAAACATTTCTTACAATGGACCTAAGGATGTAAAGAAGATTGACTTGGTTGCGCCCGATAAAAAATCAAAATTGGCATGGATTGCCATCAATTTAATCCTTGACAAGTAGGGTTTGTTGATCTCAATCTTGAAAGAGTATCTTGATTTAGACCTGTAGAGATCTAAAAGGAGTGGATACAAGAAATTGTTACCATATTATAGCAATGAGAGATAATGTAAAGCCTTGTAAACAAAGATCATAAACTTCCAATGAAAATCTTGCCAATTACGGTAAGGAAGAAGTTGATAAATTGCTCAAAGTTTAGTTCGTTTATAATATTGAGCACACATAGTGGATTTAACATGCTGTTGTGGTACCTAAAAAGAATGGACACTCCATGTATGTGTGAACCTCAAGAGGGTAAATGCGGCCATTGTAAAAGAGGATTGCTAGTAAAAAAGATTATAGCTTTTTGGATGGTTTCTCAGGGTATATTTTATGTATCTACTATTCCCAAGGACCATTATAAAACAATCCCCTTTGCCACGCAGTGGGGGATTTTGGATATAGGGTCTTGCCATTTGGACTGATGAATTATCTTGGAGTGTTTTAGAGATTGATGAGCCATGTGTTCAACAAATATTTGTGTGTGTTCTTGGAAACATTCATAGATGATCTCTGCATGCATTCTAATGAAAAGGGAGGAGCATATAAGTCACTTGTGCCGTATCTTTGAGGGGTGCCAAGTTTATAAAAATTTTCTTAACTCAGACAAGTGCAAGCTTATGGTTAGACAAGGGAATATATTAGGATATATTGTGTCCAAAAATGGCATTTTGACATATGTAGATAAGGTTGCAATTATTGTTAACTTACCCAAACAATTTAGTGCATAAGAGTATAAGGTTTTATGGGCCTGAGTGCTATCATAGGTTTATCCACATGCATACTAAGATTGCTAAGCCTTTACATGCACCCCTTATTGTATTTGAATGGATATATAGGTGCAAAGCAGCCTCTGAGAAGCTGAAGAAAGCTACTTTGTTTCAAGTAGCAATTGCACCTAGGTTGGCAAGATTGTTTATGACCTTCCTAACTATCAAAAGTGTTTTTGAGAGTAAGCATGTGTCCAAGAGTATTTATAAGGGCTTGCTCCTAGTCCCTCACTTGTTTTTAGCTAGCGTTTCTCAAACCATACATTAGGAAGCATGTCTTGAATCATTTATACACTCAAAATCCTTCTTTAAATTCAATTAACCTAGAAATAAACTTTTGTTTCATTTTGATTGTATATTAAGCTTTATTTAGAAAGATTTGGTATTTTTTTGGGTAAAAGACCATATGAATCGAGACTAATTTTGAGAAAATTGTAAATTGAAAAACTCTTGATATTATTCATGAATATCCTATAGAACTTGTTTTTATTAGTCCAGACCATAGCTAATAAATCCCCTTTGAATCTTAAGGTTTTCAAAGTTAAAATATACCAACACGTGAGAAACTTCCCAAAAAGCTTTTGTAACAAAAACATTAATTTGGGTGTCAATCCATGAGAAGGGGGTGAGATGCTAGAAAGTTCTTGATAATTATCTCACTTTATGCAAAAAAATATATAAGATAGTGGAAAGATGAGGTGAACTCCGCTAACACAAAGCTTTGTGATAATTACCTCAATTTATGCAAAAAAAAAAAAAGATAGTGAAAATATGAGGTGGATTCCACTAAGAGGGAGCTTCTAGGTCAAGCTTGAAGGTGAAACCTCTTATCAAGATAGTATAAAAAGAGGTCTTCTCTTCTCATTTTTTTTCATTACTCTTTTTAGTGAGCAAAATCATGCTCTTTCCTCCATAGCTCCCAAGCTTCAAGGCAAAGCTTTCCCTCCATACCCTTTAACTTTCATGTTATCTTCTTCACTCTTTCTTGTCTCCTTTCTCCAAGATTAGATCTCCCCATTTTCATCTCTTTCTTAAGATTTCCTACATAAAGAGAGCATGCTCCCTTGTTTACCATTCCATAATAAGCCCACACATATCTCATTGACTTGTTTTTACTATTCCAAATTTTGTTCTCCCATCCTCTTTCAAGCATTACACTTCCCTCTCTCTAAGTGAAGCATTTAATAAATCAAGTAAACCTCTTCTATTATCCACTTCAAAAACCTACTTCTTCTATCCTCTTCAAGATACTACTTTTTCTTCTTTCAATAGAAGCTCCTACTTTGTAAAGGTAAAATTTTCCCTCAAGAATGCTATACTAAACTTCTAATTATGTTTTAAATTTTTCTTTCTTTTTTGATTGTTTGAGGGAAATGAATGGGATTATTAGTAAGATGCTTAGTGACTAAGGCATAAGCCTCTTCCAAGGGTATCACACCTTTGGAGATAATTGCTCAAAATTACTTAAGAAAGCATCCTTATGCTAATTAATGCTCACAATAATTAAGATCTTTCAACTTATATTCTTTATGCTATAAAATAATCATTTTTATAAATATTAATCACTCCCTTAATCACCCTTTTCCCTTAATACTATTTCCTTTCATCTTTCTTGCTCTAGTTAATATTTTTGGGCATTAAATACATAGAACGACTTATTAAAGAAGTTTGCTGCTTCTCATGTGGTTAAATCATGGAAAGTAATTTCTTTCTTTTTAATCAGTATGCTCCCAAGCAAAAAAGTGCATAACCTTTAATCATGCTTAATAAAGATTAAGTATATAATTTTACCTTCTCTTTGTCATTCAAGATTATGGATTTTTTTTTTTTGAAAAATTACAAAGGATTAAGCACGATCCTCATAGTATAAAGATTGTAAAATTTTTAATCTCTTTTAATATATTAATAGTGAAGTTATGTGTAAAGACATAATTAGAGAATCTATAAGCCAACTTAATTTAATTTTATGAGCCTAATTATTGATATATTTCATTCATACAACTAATAAAGAATGTTATGTACATGATAATAATCTCTTCTTCATGGTTTGATTGACAAAAAATATAGGTTAATGATTAATAATACAAATGATTAATGAAATCTGAGGTGCATAATTAATTAAACAAATGATTAATAAAAACCTTATGAGTATGTAGTAGAATTTTGTATGCTCTGTTATGAAAGCTTAACCCTAAGTATATCACTAACTTCTCTTTTTTCAAAAGCTCAAGTGCTTTTGGAAAAGCTATCTTATTAATCTTGGGATCTCATTAATCAAGTATGCATTTAAGATTATCTTTACAATTGATTGGGTAAGCAAGCTTTCTTCCCTTCATTATGCAAGTTTCATTTAACCACTTCATTGTGTATCACGAAATCCCACAAGTTGCGATCATCTTGGAATCTTGACATTGAAAATCTTTCTTAAGTTCCTTGCACTCTTGGGATGAACCTTACTACTTCAAATATTAACTCACTATGCTCCTCATATTTCTCTATGAAGAAAATCTCTTTTTAAGTTAACCATATCTCTAGTACTAAATAAAGATAAGCATAAGCATAACCATATTAATGGCATTCTCTTTTTCTTTTAAAGGCTTGTTAAGGGATTTCTAAAATAACCATAACCATCCAGAGAACAATGTGTAAAAGAAATGTTCATAAGTCTTTGATCTCTTGTGTGATACATTGTTTGATTTCAAGTTTGTTTTGCTTATACAAGATGAGTGAGCAAGGTATTGCTTTCCAAAGTTGCCCCAAGGATTGCTTACACCTTGACTCAATACAAACGCAACTAAATTGGATTAGTAGAGGCTTAGGATAAAGGTTCTAAACCAAATCATGAAAATAAGACAAAATCATAAAATATAAATAGATCTGCCCATACTTTTGGGGATTGTTTGATAGAAATTTGTTATCCAGAGCTTTTTTCTCTAAGGATCTTGTAATCATGTAAGCTAAGGAAGATTTTTATTTTGATTAGAATTGTTATTCCTTAATTGAAGGCCATCTCAAATGGAATTTCAAGGAACGAGGACTAACCCTTTCTGGCTAGGATCCATAGTGTTGGAGTTTTAGTGCTTAGTGTCCTTCATGCTTGGGGAATAGGGATGAATGGGTGTTGGTCTCAAGAGTAGGGATCCCGACGGGGCCAAATGGAGGTACTCATGGAGCATCAAATAATGGCATAGTCTGGGTAGGACTGATATCAATGTTGATGGAGAATAAACAATTCTTTGAGTACTCGCAAGGAAATCAAAAAAAGAAAAAAAGCTGTGATTTAATTAAGAAACCTTGCTTTCAATTTTTTGTGAAAAAAGGAACAATTAGAAAGGCTAGGAACTAGAGCTATCCCTCCCATCCAATTCATCCAAGAATAAGTCAACTTCTCAAAAGAAATAATAAGGAATTTAGAAGTAGGCTTGAGCCTTTTTCATATTAAATCTTAAAGTGAAATTGTGTGACAAGGTGCCACACTTTAGCAATGGAGGAGATTGGCTAGCCATGGCATACTAAGGATGGTTATATGGGAGAGGTAAATGTACTTGCATGACTAGATAAGTAA
>JAWWVC010000090.1:0-12786 GCA_033807815.1 Rumohra adiantiformis | reverse complement strand
GCGCCTACTTATCTTTATATTGTGCTTGTGCCGTTGATGCCCAAGTAGTGCCATTTTCCATAACTTCTTTTTCATCAAATAGCCTTCAAGTTAGTTTGCCATATGTGGAAGACTAGTCCATTAAACTTTTCTAAATGTTCCTTGCCCATTGCATGAGCGGGAAGGTCTTGCCGCCAAGATTCTTGGGGCAATGTTTGGTCCCCTATTACAAAGCTTACCATATTTTGAAGAAAAATGCCTTGCTTGCATAGATTTTGTTTACATAATACGTGAGAAAGAAAAGCTTATTAGTTCAATTTTTGGGCATAACATGGCTATGAGAAATTTCCAGCGTGTTTGTGTGTGTAAGAGCGTAGCTTTGATGACTTGAAAGCACAAGCATTGAAGGATGAAAAACATTGCAACATGTGTGTAATAGCACAAGTATTAAAGGATTAAAAACATTGTAACATTTTTAAAAATATTAAGCTCAAGTGATGTGTGTGAACAATAGTATAGCAGAGGGCTTTGGAAAGCTTATTTTATGTGAAAGAGAAGGGGAAAAAATCAACAATACATGAAGAAAAATGTGGAAAGAAGTAGAGCCATTGATTTCTTGCCTACAGATTTGCAACGATTGGCCTTAACCAGATTGTTAGCAATCCTAAGGGCAAATCCCAACAATCTAAAATTGATGCACCATAGAGGGAGGATTTTTGTGTGTATGCAAGAGGATTAGTGAGTTTAATTGGCTTTTAATTACCACATAAATCATCAAATTGAGCGATTGAAGCCATTTGTAGGTTGCTGAGATGATTGCTAAACTAATGCAAGTGTTCAAACTTTGATACCAAACAAAGGATTGAGGATCATTATGGGGTAACTAAGAGGCTTAATTAGGCTCCTAAATAGGGGCCTCTTCCCACTCTACATTGTAGGATAGTGCACGAGACACATAAACAAAAGGAGAAAGGCTACTTTTCATTCATTCTTGAGCCTTTAAATAGGCTAATAAAAAAATGACTAATGCCCAAGATAAGAAGGAGAAATCAAGACTTGATTAAAGGCCACCACCTTCCATTACAACTACCACATGAAGAGGGTTCACACGCAAGTAGAGCGTATAGCTAGTGAGACAACTAAGAGCTTGTTCTTGCTTCAAGTTTAGGTTGAGATTTATTCCCAACACCCACTTGGTGAGATAGTTAGTGGCAACAATTGTTTGTCCCTCATGTATGCAATGAGCTGGTGGCTTAATAAGGCCAACAAATCAATTCCTTATTTAGTGAAGCTCTAGCAGCCATGATAGGCTATAATGGCATCATATCACTAACTACTGGTGGTTTTGTTGTCCTTTGACATTCATAGCAGTCTTTCACATATTTTAAGGCATCACCAAAGAGAGTTGGCCCCATCATAAGCCTCTGACCATACAATCCTCTTGGTTGTGGTTTCTCTTGAGAAGATTCCTTTAGCAATTCTAGCATGTGCTTGGCTTAATACTTGTAGATGTTGTTGCTCATTTATGCAAAGGTAAAGATTTCCATCTCTCCCTCTTTTATAAAATTGATCTCCTATGAGCACTAAAATTTGTAGCGCCCACTTTAATTGCTTTCTTTTAGTGATGAGGCATGTTTGGGTCTGTATGGTCATGCTTCAAATATTTCACAATGTAATCACACTAACGTGGTACAAAAGAAATATAGTACAGCATCACAAATGGCATATGCTTTTGGGCCTATCAATCATAATAATGCTTTAGGAACTCTTTGGCACAAGTGTAGTTAGTGGACCATACAAATCTTTCCCAAATGACTCTTCTAGTTGTTTATTGGTACAAACCAATAGAAGGGAGATGTAGCAAAATGTGTTGTGGTTGACATCACCCAAAATAATAATCTTTTTTTTTAATGGTAAATTAAATGGATGCAGTTTAGTAATTTCTCAATCCCTACCTTTAAGTGTAGCTTCTCAACTAAAATTTGGAATCAAAACATCAGTATATTATTATATTGGGTTGCTTACCCTTGTAGATATACAATGAATTATGCTACAGACGAGTATGCCACCAATCTCACATGTTCATTTTGCATGAGAGTCTTTTTTATAGAGATGTCTTGAGACAAGCACATAAGGTCAACAAATCTCCAACTTCAGTATTTCCTTGCTGGTTATGCGTGTGGGATCAACAAATCCAATTGTAAAGATTTGAAGAACAAGATTAGTCCATTAAGTTATTGTTTTTATTTGAAATAAGACTTCATCTGCTGGCAATTTATCTTCAACTTTGATTGGCTTCTCTCCCAAAGTGATCCTAGACAAATGATTGAATCTCGAATGTGCTTATCTTGGTTTTACCACCACTCAAAAATAGGACTCTAAAAGAATCTCAAACCATCAAAAATACTTCTTCCCATAGCATAAAATTTGTTCACCGAATAGAGCAAGTGTGATGATCTACAAAAGATATGAAATGGTTAGCAATTATATAGTGTCAAAACTTTGTTATTGTGTAAACCATTGCTAAGCCTTCTTGTTCAATGGTAGTATAGTTCTTTTCTACAGTCTTAAGTAGTTAGCTACTAGCATAGGAAATAGTAAAATATAGGTTATGCTCATAGGGTTGAGCTAAAATAGAACCTAATGCATAAGCCAAAGTGTTGATGTGCACATGAAAAACCTTGTCCCAATTTGGTGCTTTCAAAATAGATGCAAAGACTAATGCTAATTTGATCTTTCCATAATCTTGTTCACAATCATTTGTCCACTCAAATACAATAAGAAGTGCTTAAAAAGACTTGGAACTTTTGACATAATTGCAGATAAATCTATGATTGTAACCACAATGCCCTTTTAAAATTTGCACTCCTTTTATGTTCACAGGTTTAGGAAAGTCAGTTATAGTTTTTATCTTTTTGCATCCATGACAATATCATTTTGAGAATGATATAGCCCAAGAGTTTGCCTTGTCAAACCATGAACTTACATTTTTTTGGATTTAAGCACATTGCGTACACCCAAAACTTTTCAAGTGCTCGATGTGTTCTGCTCGCATACACAACAAAGATTGTCCATGAAGATTTCTAGGAATAAACAAAGATACTCATCAAAGATGCACAAGACATCAATCTTTGAGACATTGTAGGGGCATTTTTCAAGCCAAAGGGCACTAACTTGTAAGAAAATATTTCCCAATCTATTGTAAAAGCCATCTTGTCTTGATTCTCTTTCTTGATCAACACTTGATTGTAGCTTGAAAAACCATTGCAGAAACTATACTCCTTCTTTCTAGCTACTCTCTCCAATACATGATTTGTGAGAATGGAAACAGGTAGTGATCTCTGACAATTGCTACGTTCACCTTTTTTAGGTTGACACACACTTGTGTTTGATTTTGTAGATGAACTCAACATTCTCATGAGCTTGTCAACTTCCTCTTTAATTTTCTTGGCAAAGTTATTGGTGTAAGTGTTAAAGCATTGAAAATACAACTTTGCATCTTCTCTCATAGGAATTATGCACTGGCATTTTTTAGGACCCACTCCCTTTAGGTCCTTGTAGCTCCAAGTAAACACATGCATATACTCCTTGAGAGTAGAAATCAATATGTCATAAAAATTGAATTTTTTTGGTTCATTAATTCTCCAAAAGCTTCAAAATAAAATTTTTAACTCGCACAAATGTGCCAGTGTGATTGCATTACAAGGTTGAGGCTTAAAATGTGATTTTCTCTCTCTAAGTTAGAGAGAGAAAATGCTCAAAAATGCTTATATTGAGCTATCTAATGATGGGAATGGCAATGGTGGACTCTAGCAAGGTTAAAAAGTTTCCAAAACATTCACAACCCATTCATAAATTTTCTAAGGATTTTGACATGCTTTTTGGGAATCAAAATGGCATAGAAATGACTTTGAAAGTGCTAATTTCGATGCCGGGAAGGTCCTAGAGTGGGAAAACAAGGATTGGATGGGTAAAAACACATGGAGGGTTAGCTTGAGCTGCCTAAAACCAATTCCACAAATTTTATTTGCATGGGAAAGGTGTGGAGTGGATTAAAAGTGCAAAAAGGATCTCTTATTGCTATTTTTGGCTAGAAAGAGTGCTCCCAAGCTACTAGATGGCATATTGTATATGTGTGGCTTCTCTCTCTCTCTTGCAAGGGCTATAAGTCTCCTCTCCTAGCATGCTTAGGCTCATATGAAATCTCTCTCCAAGCTTTATCTCTTGCTTACTATCTCTATTACATTAACTATGTGCTATTGCCATGTCATGATGAAGAAATAAGAGGGAAATTCAAGTTCTCGCAAGTGGTTTTTACACATTAATAAGGCACTTATCTTATGATGGATCATGCTCTCATGATTTTTTTTCTCTTTGCGCGTGTTTACAATTTTATAGCCGAGTTTTATAGCCAAGAGCCCTTGAGAGTGGGAAGCCGTTTTGCCCTCGGACACACGGTTTTGAGTCATTTGACATACCAAATTAGGAAAATCTTAGCCTTTTCAACCTGTTTTGGCATAGAAGTGCTCATAAGGATTTGTAATCATGTTATCTTTGATTATGAATAAGACATTCCTTTTGATGGGGGGCCGGCCTCATAAATGCGGCCCTCAACAAATGTCTATTTCCATTATTAAGTCTTCCGCTATTGCACACACTTGCAAAGTTATTTGGTGTAGCTATCAATCTTTGTTAGGGTTATCACAAAATTTTTTACAAGGCTATCATAAAATTGATGATCACAAGGCTATCATAAAATTACTTAAGTCTTTATACAATAACTCCTCCTTAATAGCATCTAAGTTTGTAGTGATATAAATTGTTCTTGGCTCTTCTCCAAGATCAACCAAATCTACCTATTTTGAATCTTTTAGACCTTCATAAGAAATTCTTTGAATTTTTTTCCTCTCCCTTTTAGGTGTTTGCAATACAATATTTTACTCTTGTATTAGATAATGTTTAAATCTTGCTAGTACCTCATTTTTTTGTCTTCATTTGAACTATCACTCATTAAGGACCATGCAGCCTTCAAATTTCTTTTGCGTTCTTGCACAAGAGCTCTTTTCTCCACTTTGGTCATAATCACATCATAATACTCTTTCTAAAGGTAGAAATATGTATTGTTGGGGTATTTTTTGGTTTTGTCATGAAGTGCAGGCACTAACTCAAAGTTGTATCTCCACTTCACCTCATCCTTTATGTAATGCTTGGCTCCCACATACTATATAAATTTGTTCTTGTTAGAGAGATTGAGAGGATCAAAATGTTTTGCGACAATATCCTCACGTTCTCTCTTTTTCTTAAGAGCTCTTTTTTGAAATATGTGGTGGATCTTGAAAAAAACTACACTTTAGTTTGTCACGTGACACACTTAATTCACTTCCTCATATCCTCTTTGTAGCGGATAAAAGTAAAAGATGACTTCATTGTCTCAAAGACGGACCTTGAAAAAGTTGGATTTCTTCTAACGTGTCCAAGCATTTATCCTTGCCTCCTTCATTTAATTAGCCATATGTTTCAAAGATGACATCTTCTATGGAAACTTTGTCTTCACACAAGAGAGTACCCTTTAAATAATAGAACATGGTAGGATCATTGGCATGTAGATCTACTAGCTATACCATTCAAATAGGCACAATATCATAACCCTCTAGATTACATAGTTGAATTGATTGTGACAATGCATTGATGTTACATGCGGCCATTCTACAAGCTCAAAAGTTTATGTGGCAATAGGGGTAACTGAAAACGCTCCATCCATCATATCTCTAAATTAGGTTTAGTGCTCTTGCCAACTACCACAAATTATACATTTGATGGACTTTCCAATAGAGTTGTTTGGCTTGTCGTTGCAGATGAGGCCAAATTAAACTCCTCTACCAAAGAATGAGTGACATCCTTAGAGGAATGAATCTTTAGAATGGCATGCATTATGGATGTTTCATGACTAAGATACAAGTTATTGTAACCCCAGGCTTTAATCATCTCAAATTGATGCATAAGTGGTCTTCCCAAGATTACCTCATAGTTTGCAATTTTTGCCACAGTCCACAATGGCAAATGTGTGCTCGTATTCTAGTCCACAATACCATACTATTATATTTTCTAAGAGTCCAAAATTCCATATGCCAACTACAAACTTGCTTGTGTTCTCCTAACATTAGGCTTTCCCCATATTTTTCTTATATACTTTATGGCAATATTGATCCATGCTCCGCTATCTAGGATAGTTGTGGAGGCAATGCTTGTTATCTCTATCCGGCAATGACACTCTCCCACTCTATTGATTGGAATAATCTCTCTTTGTACCAAATTCCTCATGATTTATGAAAGATTATAGAGCATTTTTTTCACCTTTGTTCTTTTTCTTCAACTGCCAAACTTTGCTAAGCATGTGACAACATTTTCCCCTAGCCCTGGACTAAGGAACTTTATTGGGGGTAATGTGCACCTGATTGTTGGGGGGTAATGGGCACCTCAACTCTACCTTTAGGAGTCTTCACATCTAAGCAACTCTATTAACAACGGACTTACATTCATACTCCCCTTCATAGGATAGTAAGGTTTTCATTATTCATTGGCTTAGGATTGAGGCTATTGTCCTCACATATTCTTCCTGATTGTCCCTATTTTAGTGAGATCCATTGCAAAAAATGGCGATGGAAAACTAGAAAAGAGATTCTCCTTTAGTATGCCGCTAGTCAATCCCCCACATCTCTTTGGCTATTCTTTCATCAATTTTTGGTATCTCCTTGCTATTTGGTATCACCTACTAAGTCACTAGCTTTGATTCTAGGTGCTGTTCCTCATAAAAATCTGGTAATGCCACTACAATGTTACCTCTCTCCACACTTGACGCAGCTTCCAATATTATTTCTAAGTCTAATTTTGTGATACTAGTCCTCTTTTTTATTTGGTGGGACCCTCCAACATGGTTTGTGTTTCTTGTATCACTTGCTGCTGCTGCCGATGCACAAATAAGTTCATCTTTTCTTCTCTCCAATCTGAGTATTCTTGTGATTTCTTGCGCAGCTCTTTAAGCATAACAATCATACCTTTGTAAGCTTGCATAGCTACTTGCAAAGATTCAAAAACCTTATCTACAATCACAAAACCCCTTGAGTTGTCTCTTGATATTGTTATTGGTCCTCTTCCTTCTTGGGTTGGGGCTCAACATCTTCCTCCCTAGATTTCTCTGTTTTCAACTCCTTTGCATCTGGTGATTTGCCTTTTTTGAAGCGCGCTTGTCTCCTTTCTTGTGTCTATATGCTTATTTGGTGCTCTCATATGATCCATCAATTTGCACTTGAGTGTCATTTAGGGTTCTTGATCTTGTAATTGCTCTCAGGGACACATTGTCTTGCTCCGCCTATGAGGTCAGTGTGGAAGGAATCACATCTACCAATTTGAGAATTGTCTTTGGAGTTGAAGCTCTACTAGATGTTGCTATTAATTTCACAAGGCAATCCTTAGGAAGATGTTCTACATAGCATCTAGGGCCATGTCTCTCTATGGGTGGAAATCTAGGTCATAGTTATCCTAAAAATTGTTGCCTTTTTCACAATTATGGACCCAATGATCACCTCCTAATTCAAAACATGGTCCACCTTGGGCTATGGAGCAAGTTTTCTCCCTTGAGGTGCTAGTTTGGGATAGTTTTACAATAGTAGAAGCGGGTTAGCTTCTCTAGAATAGGGATCTTGGATCACCTCCTTGAGAAGGATCCGCATACAAGTAATCTTCCTCCATATAGTATGGCTTAGACCACATGGCTTAGACCACACTAAGTCCATTATCATTTTTGTATCTTTTGCATCCACATATCTTACTCTTAATATTCTTGGGGCTAAAATTTGGGCACCTAGCACTAGCCATGCTTGCTTTGTAGGTGTATTGATTGGTCTAACATGGGCTTGAGTACTACTTATGTGAGCCTCATGTTCTCTAGCCATCCTAGCTATGTGCAAACAATCTTAAGTGATGTGTGTATAGTTTCATCTACAAACCTAGCACCATTTCTTGATGGGATTTCTTTCCATGGTAGGCATATATGATGTGCATTTTTTGGTTCAATGTGGGCCTCCACAAGCTGCACAGAGGTATGGGCCTTGTTGTGCAATAAGAACCTACCCTTTGTTGTTTGTAAGGTGGTCTAGAGGTTTGGCCTAGTTTCTTCAACACTAAATCCACAATTTGATCCAAATTATTTCAAGCATCCTAGTAGTACTGGATTTAAGACCTCTTTGTCAAGAGATCCTTCCCTCACGCTTACCATCTAAGCTAGATTCATGTCAAAATTATTGATGTAATCCATAACATCCATACACCATTCATTGAAGGTTAAGTGCTTCTTGGCATACAAATGAGCATGTAAAGTTTTGTTTTGCAAACCTTTGACAAAGATAGAAAGGAGCCTACCTTGGCTTGGTTTCTCATCTTTAAAGCAACATTTACTGTACTACTTTAGCCTATCTACACATTCTCTCATTGTCCTGTGATCCTTTGCTTGAGGGTGTAGATTTGAGCGACCACATTAAGCTTAATGCCCTAGCTTATCAAAAGACCCTTTAGCCTTAGGTTCTAGTGTTTAAAACCATGACAAAGCTTTGCCCTATAGTGTCTTCCCACAACCTCCAATTTGTGTGTGGGTTTTGGAGACTTGCTCAACATGTATGGCTTGTCAAAAAGTTGCAACATGGCTGTATGGATCTCCCAATCCATTTTTTTTTTAACAAGATTTTGTAGAGAATTTCACCCTCTTTAATACTCCTCATCATGCCTTCTACATGTTATTTGGCCTCTATATCTAGGATTCTCTAATCTTGTATTCATCAACCCAATCGGCTCTCTCAGGGATGCATGGAAGCTTCTATACATTCTCTCTTTTGCTCTTGGGTCTCTAGCTATAGTTCTTAAGTTCCTTCTAGGAGGGGTTTGGGCAATAGGTGGAAAAATTGGTTCTCTATTGTATTCCTCTTTGGCAGAGCTAGCATAACTTTATTTATCATCTGCATGGGGGTTGCTCTTATCTCACCAAAATATGATATTTCTTTAGGACAAGAAATGTCTCTAGTAAATACTTTATTGAATAGGGGTAGCCCTTTCAATGTCATCTCTCTTCTCTTGCTCTGCTCCAGAGTCTCAAAAGTCATTTCCCCAGTTATCTCTTACTCTATTCATGAATCCTTCTATATGCTCTACTACTACCACTTGTGTGAATGGAAGATCTAGGCATGGGTGCTTAGTCGTGGCATAGTATGTTTTGGGCATGTCTTTGTATACTCTTTAAAAGCTTTATAATCTAAATATCCTTTGCAACCTCCCAAGAAAGTTTTGGTACTTGCAACTCCTATTGATTCATCTTTATGATTTTTCTAATTAAGATTAGTTAAAATTTCTTCAAATGGGGTAGTAGAGCACATACATAGCCCTTAATGTCATTGTTGCTGCTTGATCAAGATTTAAGCAATATCTAATCTATGTACATTGTTTATTCGCTTAAAGAAAGTGCACCCAAAGCATCCACTAAATTCAAATGTTCAACAATTTCATAGCGTACTCCATGTGAGCCCATGTATAGATCATCTTGGTAGTTTGCCCTTGGCCATAGCTTTAACACCAAGGGGAGTTTATAAATCTTCATCGCATATCAACCCATGGGATCCTTGTAAATGTCCATTCCTTAAGCGTTTTTGTACATCCATCACAATTTCACACTATAAACAAGTTTTGCTCCTAGGGTATCAAAAGGATTGACTAATTTTCCCCTACTCATTATCAATATCTCTTGGTGCATGTCTTTGGATAAATCTTGGGGCTAAGAGAAATTTCACTCATGGGATTTGAGATTCTATATGACTACGAGTCTAAGGATGATTTCCAAATACTCTATAGATTGCCCATTGAAAGACTTTTGCTTGTGTGAGTTGTAACTTGTGAAATAATTTTGGATTATTCGTGGTCACTAAGGTACCACCCGTATCTCAAGAACATAAGGTGAATGAGTGCACTCTTTTGTTTCCTTTTTTTTAATGTTCTTTTTTGCTTATTAGTGGATTAGATTAGTTAAGTGGATATTTTTGCATGTTGTAGGAATAAATAAAAGGTAGCCAATTTTGTCTTTTTGATGTTTGAGAATACGATTGGGGTTCAACAATTGAGGTTCAATTTAAAATGATTTTGGATCCTGGTAGTATAGATATTGATGAGCCACATGTCAGAGCAATTTTTATTTACCTCCCAAATCTATGAGCCCAAGATGCAAACAAATGGTCCTTTTCATAGCCCTAGACACCAACCCCTCTTGCCTTATATCTACAATAATTTTTAGGTTAATATATGAGTTGTGGAATTGACACAAATTATGTTGGGTTTAGGCACACAAAGCTATTTTTTGAGTTGAATTTTTACCTTTTTTGGCATAGGCTCTAGCACACAACTAAAAGACACTGCCCTTCACCAAGCTGAGTAATACTAAACTCAATCTGATTACACTACTGTTGTGAATTTGGTAGAGTATCTTGATGAGTTTTATTAGTTTGACAGGTATTTTGGCAGGTTTATAAGCTAAGTGTGCTAGGTTAGCACCAAGAATGAACTCAGCCTGACTATGCTCTTTGTTGGCATGAACTTGACATGAGTTTTATCAGTTCAACAACTTTCTTGGCAAGTTTATAGGTTGAGTGTGTTGAGCTAGCACCAAAAAACACTAACTCCTACCCATTATAACCACAAAGAGCCTTTCAAGGCCTTGGCGGCTTGAGCTAGGTAGAAAATAATAAAAGGGACCTTTTTTTGGGTCTTTTACCTTCTCTTGGGGTGTACCTAAACCTTGCAAACCAAGAAAGCTTAGGAAATGGCTTGGTGTTATGGATAGTTAAATCCTATTTACTTTTGTATTAGAGCTAAATCTACTCTATTTAAAAGAAGCTAAAAATCCTACTACAACTACTTAGTATTATTTTAATCATGCAATATCAACGACATAAATAGGAAAAACAAAACATAGAAACACGAGTAAGGGAAAAAAAAGCATGCATAAAAACAACATTAACATGTATTTAAGCTTAGAAAGAAGAGCTTGTGAGAGTAAACTCAACTTCTTAAGGTATGATTTTCCATTAGCTCTTATCCTCTTTCTTCATCCTAGTGGAAACCCTTCAACTCCAACATCCAATATTCCTTTACCCTCTTACTTATCCAATGGTTTTGTGACCAATGGAGCTACTATTTAGGCACAAGCTAATCACATGTCACTCAACTAACATAAGTTTACTTTCCTTGGCAACATTATTATTTAAGAATGGTGTTCCATATTGTGCAATAAAGTGCTAATAGATCTACTCATTTATAAAAGTGATTTGCATCACAATGTCAATCTAGGAGAGGCAACCTAGCTGGTGCATTGCAAGAGGGTTCTCACATGCACAACACACCACAATGACACTTACCAACCTATCCTAGCTCAATAAATCTCTCAATCTATGCTAGCAATCAATCTTTCAATCCACTTCCTTTGTGCCCAATTCTAACAAGAGGATAAGCGCATGCCTCATCAATGATCCCACTCATTGATGCTATGACCCATTCATCATATTCCACCCTCTTCAATGACTATTCAAGCTATACCCACACTCATTGCTTTTTTATGCAAATAAGCACGTCATTCAAAAGGCCAATCCACTTTTTCAAGAAAGATCCCTAATAAAGAGATTGCTCATTCATACACACACACACTCATGCATGCTCAAGAGTCAAGCAAGTTGTAAAGCCCTTGCATGCATGTGTATCCATAGCCACAACCAGATGAGGGAGGAGGGAGGAGAGATCATGTTACCACCCATCCATACAAGAATAGAATAGGCCTAGCCCTAAGTGCTTGTTGGGTTTTATACTAAAACCCTTTCCCATGTCCACATTTACCAGTCAGTTTCCCACCATAGATGTTGCCCTTGGCTCTTGCCCTTGGCTCAACACCCAGCTCCTCTTGTCCCCTTAACCCCATAACGCCTTAGCCTAGGCCATGCTTGTTAACATATTCATTATAATCAAGCTCTCCAAGACCCTTGTCTTGACATTAATCCCCCCCTCTTGAAGATTTTTTGTCTGCAAAAACAAAAATAGGAAATTGCTTCTTGAGCCTACTAATGTTCTCCCAAGTGGATCGGGCTTGTCCTTCCACTTGACCAAAACTTGCCAACAAACATGATGATGAGCACGTAACTCATGAGAACCCATGATACTTTTTGGTTCATGTGGTTGCACTTGAGGTTTGGTATACTCAACTAATATTCTAGGATCAATGACATTATCTTCACTATACAGTTGTTTTTGCAAACACCTTACATAAAAAACTAGGTGAACCTTTGAATTTTTTGGAAGGTGAAGCTTGTAGGCTACTTGCCCTACCTTCTTTGGTTTCTTGAAAAGACCAAAAAATCAAGTCAAAAATTTTGGGATTGGTCCTATCTTTAAACTTTGTGAATTTTTTGGGACACATAGAAAAACAAGTTCACCTTCCTCAAAGGTAGCTGATTGTCTATGAGTATCCGCAGAGTTTTTGTAATGGTCCTAGGCAAACATTACAACATGCCACCTGTAACATATCCATATGATCTTGTAGAAAATCCTTCACTTGATGAATTTTCTCATCTGCTAACCCCATTGTAAGAGGTGTACTAAGTTGAAAGCCATACGGAAGCATAAATGGACTAAATCCTATAGTCACGTGCTTAGCGCTATTGTAAGAAAACTCTAAAATGGGCAAATAGTCTTCCCAATTATATTGACGCTTGCTAACATATGCTT
>JAWWVC010000089.1:0-12830 GCA_033807815.1 Rumohra adiantiformis | reverse complement strand
TATCTCCATCGAGATAATGGAAATGCCGAGTTGGCAATCCGATGGATTGTCTAGTTGGCACCACAATGCATGCTGACGTGGTAAGATTATCTCGGTCGAGATACTGGGTCAGGCCATGCCACGTTGTTGCCACATATCTCGGTCGAGATACGTGGCCTGCCGAGCTGGACCTCCACGTAGCTCGATTGAGCTACGTGGACACTCGATTATCTCGGTCGAGATATGGGTGGTCCAGACAAAAAAAAGGAAAATCCGTGTAAAACCCGAGGGTAGACTTTTCAAAATGGGTACACCCTATCTTGCACTCACCCAAACATGATGAAGCAATTTTGCAACTCTTCACGTGACTATGATCTTCCAATTTCACATGAAAGCGTTCTCATTCCAAATTCACATGACATTGTGGGCAACTCTCAATTCATCACTAAGAACACTTGGATTTCTTTCTTTGTTATCACTAGTCCTCAAGAAATCAAGCTAGTCTTGTGGCTATTTGTAGGGTTTGATATAACTTCACTTACTCTTAGACTAGTTCATTTCAAGAAAATTCCTTTCAGGGATCTCTACTACCTAACACACATAACATACAAAGTTGAAAAAAAATAGAGACCAATTTATCCACACAAAAGACTATATTTTATGAGAATCATTATTTCATGGACTCGTAAAGAGTTAGATAATTCTTATACTATTCCATAAAGAGCATTCAAATGCTAGGAAAAATACTTTGCCATGTACATAACGAGTTTCTCGAATCTTTTTTTATTTTTTAATGAAGACAATCGACTTTTTAAGGGGCTCAAAAGTGAGTAGTTTATTCAAAATAAAAGCCATTTTTAAGGCTTTATACTATTTTTAAAACGTGAAAAAATTTAAATACTGACATTTTGGGGCTCAAATGGGTATACAAATGTTCCTCCATGCAAGGTGAGTCCATTCATGGCTCATAGTCTAAATTTTTTCTTATTCAAGAATGTTCACATGGGTAATGGTGTATGAGACCTTGAGCCTCTTTCGTGGCTCAATGCACTTATGTGCCTCAATTACAAGACTAGACTTAATAAATAATGGTCAAGGATAGTATCTGAGGAGGTGATGGAAAGAGGAGGAGAGGATTCTCGTAAAGTATTTGAGAAAGTTACCCTTAAAAGAGCATCATTGGTGGACACAACAAGGGCATAGTGATGTATAACCATTGTAGCATTACCAAAGACTTTGTGATTCAATCCTTTTGGGCCATTTCGTATCTCTTTACAATTGGTTTAAGCCCTTTATCTCCGTAAAAAGATTCTTGTAAAGGTAATCTCTTTAGTAGCCACTATCATCTAGCATAGCTATGCTAACGACTCAATATCATCTTGCAAAAATGGTACATCAAGCCTTACGTAGACCAAATATAAACCAACTAGATGAAAGAAATATACATGCCCTCATAGAGGATTTTTATGCATTCAAGTATGAGAGAGAGAGAGAGAGAGAGAGAGAGAGAGAGAGGGTTAAACCAATATATTTTGTTGAAAAGTACTACTACTATAACGGCAAGGTTTGTAGGTTGTAACCTTAGCTAGATAACATAACCATTACCAAAAACTTCTTTTGTTATTGCCAAAAGAAATCAGCACCACTCGTTGTGCATATCGTGCCAAAAGGTAGAAACTCGAAGTTGATGAAATAACGAAGAATGAACAAAAACATGGGTAGTTTTTGTTTGTCTCAAGCCCATACGCCACAGGTGGAGCCCACAACACAAGAGCAGAGGTTGTTGTCCAGAGGCATTATGTCAGGCTGTGATATCTCCATTATGTAATAGCAGTATGGACAACTCGCTCTCTTGAGCATCAAGCTAGAGGTTGGACCGCCTCTGTGGTACGATGACAAAAGAGAGTAAAGCTGAATGAGAAGGTAGGTAGGGGGGGCTATCCAAATTATGTCATTGTCACGTCCGTGCAGCGAGACTGCAACATGTAGAGTGCAATTGTGTGGAGGAGCGCTCTGTAAAAGTAAATTGACAGCAGTGAGATGAGGCATCACGTAGCAGTGTAAACAAAGGGCAGTCAGTTCAGACATGAAATGCACGAGACAGCAGATGATGTACTGTGGATTGATTTCATCTCCATAAGCGACACATACTGCAACCTAACTGGTTTAGAAAGCTATTTACTTTATGATATGGCAGAGCTACAAGATTAAAGAGCTTCATCTCGCGGAGTTCCTTGGAAAGCAGAAACCCAATTATATCACGTTTCCGTTAGGGGAAAGGAAAGATAATCGATGCCAAGGCCTTCATTCGGCGGGCCACGTAGGTGTGGGCAAAAGCCCTTGGACTAGATAGCAAGTGGACAAGCCCAAGATGTTTATGGCGGGCCGCGGCCTTGAGCCTTTTTTTCCCCTTGTGTGAAATGCGATTCAAGGAACGGGTGCGCCCTTGTGTGAAATGCTCGTTATGATGGCCATTCAAGTTCAAGGCTGATCAAGGCTGCTGCTCAACGCTGACTCGTTCTTGGGGCTCGTTCAATCGTTGACTTCGTATACAGATATGTACATATAAGTAGCGCATCTGCATACACCAAATTCAATCAAGTGTCTCTCCTCACTAATTCTATATACTAAGTAAGCATCTGAAGACTACAGTTTATTATACACAGAGACGTTAGGCTTCACATTCTCCAGTAGTCCATGGCCTTGATCGGTTCTGCTGCTGCTTCTACATCCCCCTCCACTAGCCTTGCACTACTCCATATCGCCACCGCTTCAAAGAGCTCGGCTCGCTTCCGCTATCGCTCCACGTCTCTAGTCCTGCCTGGCATCCGCTCCCAGCAATCTGACCTGCTACCTCGCCACGCAGCCGCACCACCTGCTACAGACGCCACCACCTACACATCCATGAGATCTGACCCTCTAGCATTCTGGGACTCCCACCAGGGCCTCCTTAAGCATCCGCACCCACTTGCAGATCTTGAAGATGAAGATGCCGCGGCTCTGTTCCTTGCCGCCCAGCTGCGCCTTTTGGCCTCTGCCGCCTCCGACAGAGCTGAAATGCACGCCATCCTAGCCCAGCAGCGTGACAATTGGAACAAACTCTTCCAACGTATGCTCACTGCTGCCTGCATGACTGCCTGCATGCTCAGCAGCCTTGATGGCCAGGCTCACAGCCTTAGCCTCAGCCTGCCTGCCTTGCTACTCAATGCCGGAAGCGCCGCTATGATGGCCATTATCAACCAGTTTCAGCCCTCCCAGCTGGCGGAGGAGCAGCGCACTGCTGCCCGCCTCTTCCGTAAGCTTGCCAGCGATGTCCATTATGCACTGAACGTGGCTCCCCATCTCCACCAAGACACCCCCTCCTTCCTGCGTGACTGCCAGCACCGGCTGCAGGCTTTGGACAAAGCTTTTCCAATGCCTCTTACCCCTGGTGGCCTCGAGAAGTTCCCTACCAAGGTTGCCCTGCCGCTGCTCAAAGAGCCCTTATCCGTGCTGTCCTCATCAAGCTGCGACAACGACATTGCTTCTAAACATTTCTCAGAGACTAGCGTCAATGGATGGGATCAGGACCTCACCCGCGATCTGCAGGAGGTGGCCCACTTGCTGCGCCGCTCCGACATTCCAAAATACACTGGCTGGGCGCAGAACCTAGTGAAGGTCAACAAGTGTTTTGCAGTGGCAGCCCCTCTTCTGGCTGCCTCGGCAGCAGTGCTCAATGCCCTAGTCATTGGCTCCATGGTGGCACATCCCACTGTGTTAGGGGTGTCGTCAGCCGTCTGCAGCGTGCTGGCTGCCTTTGTGGGCAGCTTCTCCCATGACATGCAGCTGGGCATGGTGTTTGAGCTTTACCGCAACTCCGCAGGCTACTATGCCGATGTAGAAGCAGCCATAACCGATATCCTGGATACACCTGTTAAGGAGAGGGAGAATGGTGCCCTCTTCCGCCAACGGATTGCCTATCAGCTAGGTCGCTCACCGATTGCTTCTGTTGAAGCTCCTTTGTGCAGATTGGTGCCAGCAGATGCACAGGAGGCAGGCACTCTCTTTTGAAGGCATCCTATGTAACCAAGCAACTACAAGGAAGGAGGACGCCAGGAAGCACGGATTACAATGACAAATCAAGTGCATTAAAAAAAATTGCATGCACCTGGCGGTGACCAGCGGATCCCGGCGAAAGAGGAGCACTGTAATGATTATCACAAGACCGGTGGCAACTAGTACACGCCGGCTAAAAGGGGGTCCACCCACACGAGCACCCCATATTTATCATTGGCGGCGTACGAACTACAAACGGTCAACCTTTCAAATGCTTTGTTGCTAACCTGCACCAATAAAAAGGCCTTCTCAGTCCTAGGCATCAGCGTTCACGAAAAACTTTTTTTCCAACCAATGGAAAAGAGGACATGGTTGTAATTCTCCTGGTTTTTGGGCAAAAATTTGAAGGATTTGCCGGTTTTTACATTAAAATGTGTAAAATTTTGCCGGTTTTTGTCAAGACGAGCTCGAAATCTTGCCGAGAATTTGGATTTCTAGTCGGTGAAAAATACAGTAAAGGCCGGTTTTTCGTGAACACTGGTCCTAGCTTACGAGCTTACCCGGTGGTGACTTCATAATGCTCTTGCTGGGTAGCTTGCACTGATAGAAACGCCTTCTCAGTTCAACCTTACCAGCTTACCCAGTGGTGAATTGTTTCATAATGCTCTAAGTACTCACATCACAATGCCTTGTAAGAGTATTATTTCATAAGACTATATCTATTCCTAGTGCCTTGCAAGAGGCCTTGATATGTCCATCACAAAGCTCTTGAAGCCCCAAAGGTGTCTGCAAGTTCTCCATTTTGCCGTTCCTTCATTTGTTTGACCATGAGGGTTCTCGGATTAGATTTGCAGTATAAATTTTCGGGCTTAGATTTGAGAGTTCCGAATCCAATTTGAGACTTCCTTGAACCATGGTGGAGGTAACACATGCTCCATCCTGTTGTCCACATTGTCAACCTAGTGTGCATAAGCGTTAAAAATAGACACCACAATGTTGTCCTTGCCTCAATTTTGTGTGACTCTTGAGAAACCATGTGGGGGAAACTTGTATTTTCATTCTTCCCAATCGACACTCGACAGTGCCCATTCAAAATGTGATGAAAAAACTCTAGCATTTTGAGACTTTTTTGTCAATCCACTCCTATGGATCGTCTTTAATCAATCTTTTCCACCAAGGAGTACGATAATCTTTTGGAATTTTCATACTGGCTGCTTGCAAAGGTTTTGACTCACTCTTATCCTATGGCTCCATGCACACAACTGCAATCACCCCACATGAACCATACAAGAATAGAGTAGGCCCAGCCCTGAGTGCACGTTGGGTTTTATACTACAACCCTAGCCCATGTCCACATCTACTGGCCGGCCGCCTACAATAGATGTAGCCCTTGGCTCAACACCCGGCTCCTTTTGTCCCCTTAACCCCGTAGTGCCTCAGCCTAGGCCGTTCCCGCCAACATAGCCATTACGGTCGAGCTCTCCAAGATCCGTGTCCTGACATCTAGCAATACGAGAAAATTCGCCTTTGGAAAACCAACGTAAGGGTCATCTTATCAGGATGCTGTTGATGGTGTACCTTGCCTCGATGGAGTAACGTGGCCAAAAATGGAGTACCTTGTCAGGGTGCTATGTTTGTACCTCAAGCACCCATCATGTATCTATCCTTGCATATCACACATAGCACATTGTAGGCATTCAAATCCACTACATGTATTTTACCATTAGAATAGCTACGCAACGCACCTTGACGTAATAACAAAGATGCAGGCACCGTTTCCCCACAAGGTTTTTTTCCTTCATCACCACATTACAACGATGTATATATCACAATAACACTGGCACCTCACATGTCACACACACTCCACCTACACACCCACCACAAGCAGCAGACAAGGGGGAGTTCTGACAATCACAAGTCATGTGGTAAGAGGCATTTTCCCAACACATTTTCATGGTGATTCCGTCTATGGTTTCAAGTGCTTATGGTCAATCCTTGGTGTTATTCCCTGGAACTATCTTCAAAGCATTTCCTTCCATTGCGGTTGCCTTCAAGGACTCATCCATGTGCGCTTGCTCCGGGAGTAGCAAGGTATTTGACAGGGGAGAGAAAGGGGTTCATGAAGTCCAATCTGGTATCAAAGGGACAGTTCAGCTTATCCATTCACACTTACGGTAGGGAAATTGAGAAGGGGTATAAATTTTCCATGCCGAAGGCCACTTAGGAGCATTCTAGGGGCGGATCAGGTGTCTGAAGGGCAAAATGGGGTCAAATTTGAGCACTTTTTCAGTATTTTCAAGGTAAAGGTGCTAGTTTCTCACAATCTAGGGATCAAAACCAAGTTTGCCATCAACTCCAGCATCAAGCATTCATGGAAAGCTATGCTTGACATGCCTTTCTTGGCCGCACAATTTTGCTGGAATTTGCAAACTGCTCTTTGATCAGCTCCTTGGGCACTGCAGTAAAGATCTTATGTATCAACAAACTCTCAGGCAATTTGCTCATTTCAATGCCATGCAGTCGACCAATCCACCTCCTTTGCATCAAGCTTTAGACGAAGAGGAGCGTTTGGGCAAGCCGACAGAGTGTGATGGATCAAAGGATGAAATAGCCAGGGTATGCTCAAGTTTTTAGTTGGCCAGTCAAAGGCGTTTTTGGTACCTTCTTTGCTTGTCATGTCTCATTGAGCACCTCATAGTAAACCTGATGCAGTGCTTTGATAGAGTTGAGCATTTGAACGTTCAAGTTTTGCTCCAATAGATCGCCCTTGTTCTGTGTATTGGGGTTTCTTTTTTGGGTTTTTTGCTTCGATCTAGCAGTACTTGCTCTCATATGAAAGAAAAGTTGATGTGTCTCCATGTGAGAAGACACCGCACACAACGCAAGAAACCGAACACAACGCATTTCACCTGCTCTAGAGGAGAGACTCCAGCGACGACAGTCCCACTCTCCACGAAGGGTGTGAGCAATTCTCCCCACATCTTGGCCACAAAATGTTTATAGGGTATGAACAATCTCTCCCCACATCTTAGCAACAACATGATGATAGGAAGAGGCCTGACCTTCCAACACAGTGTGCATCTGTCTCTTCAAATCCACCGCTCTGCACAGCCATTATGCTAGATATCTCTGTGCATCTCGTTGACTGCACCTCAAGTATAAAGGAATACTACCAGCAGTGCAGGAGCCATCTCGAATAAAGAAGACTAGGTTCTGAGTATTTGTCTCATAGAGAGAAGTTGTCCATGGTTTGGTAACATCCAACAGAAAGTGCTTCAAGTAAAAGATGTAATCCTTTGAAAACTCTTGCATATACACCTCCACACAGCTTGTGTGGAGTGACGTGACCACATGCAATGACCCAGAGTCTCCAAGATATGCATGGGGCATCTCAAACAATCTCCTAGCATCCCCATCTGTGCTGACCAACTCCCTACGAGAAGTCCCTGATGCACAACCATCTAGACAAAGAAAGTGATTCTCTATGGGCGCAAGGAATCCCATAGGCAAATCCAAAAGCTCAGTAGAAACTTGGCAGAAATACCCTTTGTTGTCCAATGAAAACTCCTCAAATGAGTGTGTGTCCTCGTCTGAAGTAGAGATCTCCTGTTGAGTCTCGTAGGATACTCGAAGAAAGGAGTAGGATCTTGCTGTGAAAAAAGCGGGGGGCCAATTCCACTCACCCTGATGCCTCTCAATCTCTGCTAGGGGATGCCTCTCCCAAATCCTTGAGCCCCACAAACAGAAAGTAAATTGAGATCTTTGGATTAAAATTTCACTACTTGTCCCTAAGAGCAACAATCCTCATTCTCTTCCAAGCACGAGCACCAATATCCTTATCAGTAGAGGTCAACACTCTGTTGAGTTGCCCCCCACCTCCAATCTGAAAATAAATGCTACCTCTTTGTGCATGCCGACGGGATCACCTTGGACAGGCACAAAGCTTGCCTTGTTTTCAAGGGTGAATCCTAGCGCGGTGATGCGGACTTCGACGAGGCTTTTGCCCGACATCCCGGATTACTACCATGAGGGCAGTCCTAACTCTTGCGGGTCATCATGGATGGCATATCTTCCAGATGGATGTCAAATCTGCATTTCTTAATGGTGATCCCCAATAGGTCTATGTAGAGCAGCCACGTGGTTTTGTGCTTGAGCCTTGTAGGTACACAATAGCATGGTGTACAGGCTTCACAAAGCTTTATATGGTTTGAAGCAAGCTCCTTCCGTTTGGTATCAGTACATTGACATCTTCTTTTTGAAGCTTGGTCTTCTTCGCTCACATGCTGATTCTAACCATTACACTCTTGTATAGGATCGTCATCATTGTGTATGTAGATGACTTCATCATCACAAAGAATTATAAGAAAATGATTAGCACTTTCATGGCTGATCTCAGTCGTGAGTTCGAGAGGACCGATTTGGGGCTGCTTCATTATTTCCGAGGCTTTGAGGTCTGACAGGCTCCTCAAGGCACTTTCCTCTCCCAGCATACATATTGCCTTGAGATCTTACGCCGGTTTGGGATGTTCTTGTCCAGACTTGTTTCTTCTCCTATGCATCTGAATGCCAAGTTATCAGCATTTGACACTTCGCCGCAACCGGGCAACCATCTTTATTGTCAGATTGTCGGTTCATTGATTTGGCTGACTCAACGAGACTTCATATAGCCTTTTTAGCTGGTCTCTTGAGTTCTTTCTCCGCTGAGCCTCTTACTTCCCATTTGAAGGCAACTCACTATGTTTTGAGATACTTGAATGCTACTCCTCATCGTAGTATTCTTTATGGCAGAGGTACCACTTTGGTGGGCTATTACGATTCCGATTGGGGGGCTACGTCGACAATTGTTGTATGACTATCGGGTATTGCTTTGCACTCGGGTCGGGCATTGTTTCTTCAACAGTAAAAGGCAGGCCACAGTTGCTTTATCTTCTACCGAGGTTGAGTACTGTGCCAAGGGTTCTACAGGTACCGAGGCAATTTGGCTCAAGCAATTTGGCTCAATTTGGCTCCGTCTTTCTTATTGTCCTATGAAGGACAATTTAGCGGACATCGTCACCAAACCTGTGCCATAGACCTTATTGATTGATCATCTAGACTCTCTTGGAGTTTTCTCATCGACAAGATCTGAGAGGGGGTGTTAGTAGTTCAGGAGGTACAACTCCTGTTGATGCACTCTTTCTCTTGCCAGTTTTGCTCTTTCTGGGTTTTTTATTGGGGTTCTTCCATTCTCCCCACAGCCCTCTTTCTGCACTCATTCATTGCACTTGCATTCGGGGCCGAGCCCAGACAGGTGGGCCCCTGGGCCCTCACACTGATGTGCACATTTTCTTTGGAGTGCTCTTGCTCATTTTTATGCCCATTTTGTTAGTCCAATTTTTGGGTAGGTCACAGACCACATCTTTGGGTGGGTGAATGCCTATATAAAGGCAGCCCCCAGCTCATTTGTAGTTCACTAATTCATTGATAGAGTCGTTGAGCGTTTGCGCTCTCTCTTGTGCAAACTCAGAATGCCCACACAAAGAACATAGTAGGAAGAATACTTGCGTAGATCACACGAGAAGGTGTAACCGTCACAACAATGACGTTTGGCCTTTGGCCTCTTTAGTTTAAAATAATGGTTGTGCCTTTTCCACCAGCGTCCCAAATATAAGATTTAATTTAAGTTGTTAAATTAACTCTTGCAATTAGACAATTGCTTTCATACTCCCCCTTCTTTAAAATCAGAAACACGGTGGATTCCAAGATGCTTGCAGCATTCATCATGCTTCGCTTTTGGAACTGGTTTGGTGAGGAAGTCAGCGCACATGTACTCTGTCGGTGTGTATTCCAGTCGGATCTTCCCCTCCTCCACCAGCTCACGAATAAAATGGTACTTGAAATCAACATGCTTGGTCTTCTCATGGTGCTTTGGATTCGTTGCCAGATGGATGCATGATTGATTGTCCAGATGAAGGGTGATTGGCTCAGGCTGAAACAGCTGAAGTTCTTCAAGTAACCTTTGTATCCATATGCCTTCTTTTGCAGCCAAGGCAGCTGCAACATACTCTGCTTCAGTGGACGATAGAGCTACTGTAGACTGTTTGCGCGATTGCCATGATATTGCCCCTCCTGCAAGCACAAACACAAAGCCAGAAGTGGAATGGCGAGTGTCTAGATCGCCACCCCAATCGGAGTCTGACCAGCCAAGAAGGCGTGGTGCTCCACCATCAGTTGAAGCATGATATGTTATTCCGAAATCAGCTGTGTAGTTAACATAACGAAGCATCCGCTTGTTCGATTGCCAATGTAGTTTACCAGGATTGTGCATAAATCTGGAATGAATCCCAGTAGTAAGACAGAGATCCGGGCGAGAACAGGCGACGAGATATCAAACACTACCAAGTGAAGAGCGATATGGAATTTCAGCCATGGCTTGTTGCTCAACAAGCGTCAAGGGACACATAGCTAAAGTGAGATGTTGATACACACTCATAGGAATGACTGCAGAGTTACAGTTAAGCATGCCATATTTTGCAAGTAGCTCTCGGGTGTACTTCCTTTGTGAAATGGAGATGGTAGCTCGAATGGGGTCTTGCCGAATTTCCATGCCCAAGCAGTAATGAAGAGGGCTACCATCAGTCATGGGAAAAGCTTGAGATATTTCAGCTTTCGCTTCGATCATCAGTTGGAGGGAGCTAGCTAGAGGGACAAGATCATCTACGTAAAGGCCAATGATCACACAGCCAGCTGATGTAGTGCGAGTGTAGATGTTAGGATCACTATGAAGCTGGGTGTAGCCAGATTGTAGCATGAAGTGGTGAAATCGATAGTACCATTGGCAAGGGGCTTGTTTAAGGCCATATATTGAGCGATGAAGACGGCAAACATGGGCTGGATAGGTAGTGTTTACAAAGTGTGGTGGTTGTTGCATGTAAATTTCTTCAGCAAGTTCACCATGCAAAAAAGCAATTTGGACATCCATTTGATGAATCTAAAGTTGATAATGAGCAGCCAGTGCCACCAAAACACGGAAGGATGCCATGCTAAGAACAAGAGAGTAGGTTTTTGTGTAGTCTTCACCAGCAACTTGGGAGAAGCCACGTGCAACTAGACGGGCTTTATAGCAAGAGATGGAGCCATCAGGAGCATATTTACGCTTAAGTAACCACTTACAGCTGACAATGCGGCGGTTGGAAGGTGGGGGAACAAGAGTCCAGGTTTGATTTGACTCTAAGGAAGAAAATTCAGACTGCATAGCCTCCTGCCATTGAAAAGCTTCCAAACCATAAAGAGCCACATCAACATCAATGGGGTCATCAAGTGCAGAGAGAGATAAGTTGTCATTAGTCTCAGCAAGAGATACAAAATTATTTTGACCAAGAATATCTTTCATAGAGCGATTCCGTTGGGTAGATAAAGAGCCATAATTTATTGACCAATGGGGGCTTGTACCTCAAAACAAAAGTTTCTAAAGGTACTCCATTGTGTCTATAGCAAGTATAAACATTACACCGGTACCGAGATTGCAGCAAGCAACATGCTGTTATTCGGAATAGGTTCCTGTCTAGTTTGTGTAATTGTATTGTGCATTTTTCTTTGCTTAATTTGTAGCCGCTTTTACCCGTGTCTCATTTACAGACTCGTAGAGAAAGAGGGGGTAGATGGCCCGAGTAAAAGTGAAGTGAGGTGCATGAGCTGATGTTTTCTTCTTTGATTATTTAAAGACATTAACAGCTGTACTTAACATAGCACGCCCTATCTCATGGATTTCGAAAGTACAAATGGCACCTTTTTGAATGTGAGTTGTTCTTTTTACTAGGTTTATATTTTAGGGCTTTTTTGGTTTATTGCATTCATGACTTCTGGCTTAGTCTTTCCCAAGGTATTTTACAGGCCTCTGGATATAGCTGCAATTTATAGTCTTTATATAGCAGATTTGCAAGTAGATTTTGTCAAAAATTTCCATTTTGACTTTTAGCTGTGCCACTTGCATTCAATGTGTTAGTTTCTTCATTGAGCTAGGGTGAATGCATTATCTCCAATTGATGCAATGAGCAGCATTGACATGGAGCAGTTTAATTGTGGCACAAAAACCAAGTTTTCATTAAAGTTTAGGTTTGCTGTGCAATTTGCATTTAAGATGTGAAATTGTATCCTTGAGTTAGGGTGAACAAATTGAATCTAAACACTACTATGAGCTTATCAAGAAGGACACAATTAAATTTGGAAATAGCAGGTATGTGCCCTTACAGGCTAAATAAGATGCACTGAACGAGGGGCATACATGCATATAATTAAGAAACACTGAAATGCTTTTTTCTTTGATCTTTGCAGTAGAGAGTATGTGCTTCTTCATGAGCACTCAGCAGGTTGAAGGCAAGAGTGAGGGCTATTGCAGTTGAAAGAGCTGGGACAGTTTGAACGAGGGGCATACTATGCTTTTGCGCTGCACACAAACTACCACTTCCAAGTGTTCAATACTAGCAATCCTATTTGTTATCAAATCAGTCTATGTCAAATTAGTCTAGTTAATTTCAGTTTTGAAAGCACGAAAATCTAGTGAAGACCCTTGCACTTTTAATGCAATATTTGGAGAATCAAATTGTCCCGTAGAGATGGTTCAAGTATGATCGCAGTAAAAAGGAAACTTTTGTCAGGGGTTCAAGGATTGCACTAATCTTGATACCGGTGTAATGTTTATACTTGCTTACAAACATTCAAGTGATTAAACTTGGTGTTTGTGTACATGCATAAACTTGGGAGAGAGAGAGAGAGAGAGAGAGAGAGAGGGGGGGGGGGGGGGGGGGGGGGGGGGGGGGGGGGGGGGGGGGGGGGGG
>JAWWVC010000086.1:0-12891 GCA_033807815.1 Rumohra adiantiformis | reverse complement strand
TGTTCTCTCATCATCAAGTGCCTCCTGCACATTTGCATCAAAAATAGGCTATTTTGTGCTCTCATTTGAAACCTACACAGGCTGAAAAATTGCCTCATTTGGCATTACATTTGACTATGCACCATTGAAAAGAGGAAATAAAGTGTCATACATATCTTGTGAGCTAAAATATGTCCCTTTAGTACATGAGAGTAAGGGCTGAACTGCATCCTCCACAAAAACTACATCACGGCTATTAACAAAAATGCGCTTGTTGTTGAGGATGATACAAACGGTAACCCTTGCTTTCATGATTGTACCCAACAAAAATGCATTTGACAGCCTTATCATCCAATTTCCTGCAATGTTGTTGTGGCACAAGAGTGTAAGCCAAGCAACCAAAAACCCGCAAATGAGAAATTTTGGCTTTCTACCATGCCAAGCCTCATATGGAATGATAGACTACAAAGCTTTTGCAGGACACCTGTTTAGTACATAAGTGGCACACATAATAGCTTTGAGCCAAAAACCATGAGGCAATGCTTGACTCTTAACCATACATCTTGCCATTTCCATGAGAGACATATTTGTCCTCTCTGCTACACCATTTTTTTGTGGTGTATAAGGCACTGTACACTGGTGTTTTATCCCACACTCAGCCAAAAATGCATTAAATTTTGTAGATAGATACTCCCCCTCTCAATCAAAATGAAGGGTGCCTCGATCAAAACAAAGGGTGCCCACCTTACATCTTGATAAACTTTTCCCACTTACATCCTAATAAATTTTTAGCCATACATAAAAATTGTTTGAAGCACAAAAACACTTCAAACTTTGCTTTCAACGGATAGACCCATGCATGCCTTGAGTAGTCATCAATAAAAGTCACAAACTACATGTAATTTTCAAATGATGGTGTTTGCATTGGACCACAAACATCACTGTGAACAAGGTGCAACTTTCTATCAGCTCTCACCAAACTATCCTTGGGAAAGGAAGATCGCTACATTTTACCCAATATGCAGCCCTCACAAACATGTTTAGAAGGTGCCTCTAACTTAGGCAATGAAGACACCATATCAAATTCTTGCAGGCGTAGCAAACTTGCAAAATTCAGATGCCCAAAACATGCATGCCATAGTTTATCATCTAAAATAGCTTGCAAATCCATAATTGTACATGTCAAATCCTCTACACGATTGCCATAGTTATTGAGCTTATATAGTCCATGGCATAATAAACCAAATGCAACAATAGAATCACCATAAGAGAGATCATGAATTGTACACCTGTCATCCACAAACTTGATAGCTAAGCAAAACTTGGCAAGTGCAAAAACTGGAAGCAAGTTCTTTTTTATCCCTAGCACATATAATGCGCCTAAAAGTGTAAAGGTGTTGCCATCAGCAGCAATAAGTACAACCCAACTTCTTTAACTAGATATGAGGAGTTGTTGGCATATGAGCTTGTATTCCCTGTAGGGGCAGACTCTAGGGTGGTGAAGAAAGTGTGCTGTGAGGTAATATGTTTAGTGGCACCACTGTTAAAGTACCACACATCTAGGTCAACCATAGACATGCAAGAATCATCAAGCATAGAATCATAATTGCATTGCACAGTAAATGCCCACTCTGTTTTCTGCACAACATTGGCAAACTCAGGAGTAGGAGGAGAGGCATGTGCAGCAATAGCCATACCAGCCTCTCTCTTCTTGGCCTCTTTTGCAGCCAGATTTGGATAACTCTTTATGACATGTGATCATTTGCCTTACAGTACTTTCAAAAAGCATTGTGTTTTCCTATTTTCTTCTCATCTTTGTCTTCTTTCTTTGGTTGTGCAGCATTAATAGGTATCTACTCAACTGTCCAAGAGCTACCTTTTCCTTTGCCCTTCTGACTAGCAATAAAAGCTTGATTTGCAACATGCACAATATTCCTGTTTTGCCTAGACTGGTCTTCTTGCAGCAAAACAAAAACTAACTCCTCAAATGATAAGGCATTTGGATTGCCTTTCATCATCAAACAAAGAGTAGAAGCAAAACTCTGATAAGAATCTGGCAAGCCATTCAAAACAGTATGCACAAGTGAATTATGCATATTGTTCATATGCAGCAATTAACCGCTCCTTTAGATCTTTGATCTTTGTCAAATAATCGTCCATCAAATCACCTTTGTTCATATGCTCACTCTCCAACTGTTTGCGGAGTTAAGCAACACACACCTCATTTCTTGCTTGATACAACGTAGCAAGGGTGCCCCAAGCTTGTTTAGATGTCTTGCATGAGCGAATACGTGGGATAATGGCACGCTTGATTGACAAAGCAAGTAGCACATGTGCTTGCGCATCCGTGCCATCCCAACAAATGTGCTCAGTAGTAGAGGTGGTGGTACAATAGAGCTAGAACCTACAACATCCTCGACAGTACTACGTGCATCATGTGTATTTGCAAGAGTTGACGTACATCAATCCCCTACACAATGTTCCATAAACCCTTTGCAACTAGAACATGATGCATCATATATGCCCACAACGGATAGTTAGTTCCATCCAACTTGTCCTCATCAGTCAACATGCGGAATACATCATTGTTGTCAGCCATATTCATAGATTGCACTTGATGCAAAAGTTGCCTGTTTGAGGTGAAATCTATATGAAACTAACTTGTGCTATGTAGCACAGTGCATATCTGACTAAACATGTCAATAGTTGAAAAACCTGCACAAAAGACAAAAAATTGTGCATAACAATGCTTGTACTCAAAACGGAGGCTAAAACGAGCCCAAATCAAAATTTTGAGCAGACCAAGATCTTCAATTTTACCCAAAGTATATGTCAACCTTTGAACGCTTGTGGAAGGGCATCTCAATCTTAGAGAATGAAGCAGCAACTACTACCAACTATGGCGCCAAGGGAGCTCGTGCCTGCTCTCATACCAATTGTTGGAGTAGGGTTGCAAAAACCTACACACCACACAAACAAGCTTGAAGAAGAAGAAGCATAAGAGCACTCAACACATAGTGTATTGCAAGTGTGCAAAGTACAAAGATAAGTTAGCCGTAGGGTTTTGGGCTTATATACAAGCCAAGGGAGAAAACCTCCTATCGAGGGAAAAAGTGCCGCTGCAGTCCTAAGTGTGTTCACACTCACCACTACCTAAATATGGGTAACACGTTTGTGCAAGATAAGGATAAGCAAATAGAAAAGGCATATCAAATTGCATTGCAAGACAAGTTAGCCTTCCAAGCACGCCATCAACAACTTCTTTGGATGAGCTTAACAAAGAGCTACATAAGGTACACCAATTGCTCAATAACAACTGTATGGAAAATATTGACATGATCACACAGATAGCGTAACAAAAATAAGAAATGAAGAATATACAAAGAAAATTCTAACAATTACAAGAAGAAACCCTTAGAAAAGATCTCTCACTTACTTGCCTCATCCAACACAAGCCCTCAAAGGTCTAACACAATTGAAGAGCCTCACAAAAGGACAGCAAGAGCAACCACCTTCGATAACTCTTGATGAGGCCTTTTTGAAAATAAGGACAACTACTAAAGACATCATGGAACCAATAGAATTGCACTCCCCTAGCTCAAAGAATTTAAGTGGAATATCACGAAAGATACGTTTCAAGAGCTGTGTGTCAGTGTCATTAGTTCTACTTATATGAAGCAACAATTTGGAAGCTAAGCAAGCACCTAGGGCCGCTAAAAAGTCCATTTTAGCATAGTAGCCCACTACTAAAAGAAAAGATTGACAATAGTTGGGAACATTAGGAGCTAGATATTCTAGAAATGATAACAATGGGTTATAATTTTAACATTAAAATTTTGGATAGTCAAGAGTTGTTGGAGAAAATAACTAAAGTGGATGCAATAATGGATGAGACAATGTGAAGGAACGATGTAAATCTATAGTGACTTTCCATGGGAGCTACTTATCAACACAACCTATTGCCTATGGGAGGGAAGGTATACTCAGGAGGAATTTTATACAATGAAATGTGGCAATCCTTTTGCGCTTAATTACCTTGAGATACATAAACCTACCCATTTTAGTGAGGTAATAAAGGAATGGATGATAGAGCAATGCAAAAGATACATGGAAATCAACCAGCTAGTTTTGGAGTTCACCATTCAAATGTATTGCAACTTTTTAGATTTTTTGTTAATATGCTCTAAAACCAATATTCACATTCCTTCTACTTTTGCAATCAATACAAATTGGTTTGGGATTTCAACATAGGGCCTGTTTTTCAATAAATTCATGGATTATATGCTTAGAAGTTAGGTGCGCTTCCTCCCTATCAACTACATGTGCACATTTGAGAAAATGTACACCTACAACTTTATAGAAGAAATTTTAAGTAATTGCTTTGATTCTCGCGTAGATCTCAATGCAAGATATTAGCTACAAGGCTTGAGGAAGTGGAAAATTGACTCAGGCATACTCTATTAATAAGACTAAAAGACATCAAGGGGTGTAGATGGGTTAAAAATGCAATTCAAGAAGCCAGGCATGTTCTCAAGAATATACCTTCCACAAAAGAGTAGGTCTAGCAATTAATAAACCAAGAGGACAAGAACGCCAACACAGGAACCCTATCCATGGTGGATAGCTAGCACTTTGTGCTCAAAGAAGCCTCAATGCCATGTCAAGTACAGATGGCGTGATAGAGCATAATGCAAACAAGCTCTACCATCTTGCACCACCATAGCCATGATGTTTGAGAATGGACATCAAATAAATTGGGGAAATTGTTTAGAGAGTAAAATGGCAAGAGAAAAAGAATCCCCAAGAAGATGCACAAGCAAAGTCAAGCATGGATGGAGTTGCACTTTTTGCCATTTTTTTGAGTCCATTGTGTATTCTCTTGTCAGCTTGGAAATTCAAGCATAACTTCTATGCCAAAGTGCAATTTATTGTTATCCCTTTTTAGTAATTTTGGGATAAAAAAGGGTTCCAATATATATCTAATGCTTAGTTTTGAGTAAGTGTCTGCTCGAGTGTGAAAAGCCTAGTTTTTTTAGGTATAAGGTTAGTGAAGGGCTTTTTGCCATTTCTTCAAGCAAGCACTTTGCATTCTCCCTCTCTACCCTTAGTTGTCTCGTATGCTTTAAAGCTTATTTATGTTGTATAGATTCTTAGATTAATGCAATGACATAGAGTGTATGTGTCTTCAAGTTGGTTGTTTAAACCTCCTTTGTGTGTGCTACATGAAAGCATACTTTGTGACATAGTGTGCGGACTCAATGTGCAATATTGTTGCAATGATTATGCCAAAACAATAAGCTCATTAACATCTCCATTAAGCATACTTTGTGACATAGTGTGTGGATTCTTAGAATAAATCAAGCCTACCATGTAAATCCCATGGATCAACAACTTGGAAATGCAAGGTTACAATGAATCAACAACATGAGAAATTTTTACTCATGTGGCCTCATTAGAGCCTAAGGAATGCATGCATGCCATAGCATGCAATTATGCATATTGTATGCCAATCACGTTTAGGGAAAGCATATTCAAAATTCTCTTGAGTGACATTGATGTCAAACAAGGATGCCCACTTTCCCCAACTCTCTTCGTTTTATGCATTAATCAATTATGATCTATAGTCCAAAAATATGTATCGCAAGAAGAGATAGAAGGATTAATGTGGTAATCTTGATCTTGCTCTTGCTCTTGATCTTCCTCTTCCTCTATGTAGTTTAAGTAGTCTTTTTGCTAACACACTAGGAAATGCAAAATAGGATAGTGGCTCTTGAAGCATTTTGTTTGTTGCAAAGTGATTTGACTATAGCAATGCACAAAAAACATGATCACTATTGCAAACACTTTCCAAAATATATAGCAATTCTTGTCTAAAAATATGAGCCACTTAAAGCAATATAAACCTTTAAATACTATTGATGGGGTCCATGGCAATGGGTGTCATAGCTAAGCTTTCCATGTATCAACAAAATATGTCATTACTAGGGAAGCAACCCTGCTAGTGCATGGAGACTACCAAGGGCTTGTCAAGCTCTATGGAATCATGCCTACTCACATAAGATGGGATCTCAAATATATGGATGACCCTAATGCACTCTCAATTGAATCACAAATGCAGTATTACAAAACCATAACGCCCATTCAATGCTTATAACAATGCCTAAACACATGCAAACAAGTGTTGGCTTTACTTCCTAGGCCTAGGGCACTCCAATGAACATTTGCAACACTCTGTCTCACTCATTCAAAAGCACCTTTAGAATTGCAATTTCATTGACAAAATAGTAAAAAGACAAGACAATGACACAAAACCAATGAATATGCTTGCTATAACTCCCAAACAAGAGGAAAACAATTTGGAATCACTTAAGTTGCAAGGAGTAAACCATAGAAGCACAAATTAAAAATCACTATTTCATCTATTCTAGGCAGCAAAACGGTGACTTTGTAGCATCAAATCAAAGAGAAGGACATGGATAAAGCTTACTTTGCACTGATAGAGGGATAGAGGCTACATTCCAAGAGAGCAATGTGAGCTCAAAGATACACCTTATCTTCTTCAGAGAGTAGAGAGAATATGTGATGTGATGTGACTAATCCCCCTTTCACAAATCCCTCAGGTGTTTTATACCTAGGTTTTCTAAAAGTTATAGAGGTACTAGATGCAAAACTCTCTCTCTTTTGACTTGTTACATTATACTTTGGGTAAGAAGTAGCTGTACAAAATAACAAGCTTAAGCCTTAATGGCTATTCATGTTACAAAGGTAAAAATAAATGGAAGACGCAAAGTTGAAAATTTGTTGACGTCACAAAGCTTGGTTTTGCCTCCATTTCTATACTCTCTGAGTGCTTTCATTTTTGCACTGGTTCCTGTTGGAACACTCCCTCTTGCCTATTTCAGTTCCCGTCCCTAGGCATTGGCAAAATGAGGTGCCCTAAGGAGTGCACGATTGACTTGGTGCAAAGTAAGCTTGTAGAAATTAAGAGATGAAGGCAGACATAGATAATAAGAGAGTGCATCAATAATATGTTGATATACTTATAGTAAAAAAGTGCATGGGGAAAAAAGACTATAAGTTGTGCTCTTATTATGGTCGATAAATATGTAGGGATTATACCACAAAGAATGACGAGGTGATAAATATGAAGAGATGTTAGGGTGGCTAGGCATCTCTGGCATGTTGAACTTGAATCTAATTGAGCTCCTATGCCACCTCTCTCTCATTGCCTCTTTCTTTGCAGATTCCAAGATATCTTGGAGTGGATTCTATATCTCCATATCTTAATACGCAATGAATAAGGTCCATTGTAAGTGTCCCAAATATTTTTGATTGGTACTAAAAAAATGTTGTCTAAACTCTTCCCAAGGGGTCATGAAATGTGAGGGCAAAATTGTACGTGTGCAAAAAAACCCATAAGGACTGCCGAGGATGGTGCTAGCTGTGTAAGTTCTAGGAAAGCCCCTTGGTTTCTTCTAAAAAATGCATCCATGGAGTCTGCATCTTGATGGCCTGGGGAAATTCCTTGATGGAAGAGACTATCAACTTTGCATATTTACTAGCACCAAACAAGCTAAGTAGAGTATGGCTTGGAATTGGGCTATGGTTGCTTTGCAAGTTTTTAGCATATAGGTTTTGATAGGCTCTATGTCCCCTTTGAGTGGTAGTAAAATAGGGTATTTTAGCCATGTTGGCCTTTTTTATTGCAGATTTGCAAAGGACTCCCATGTCTTGCATTAGTGTATTAGGCAAAATGTTGCATCTATCCTTAGCTCTCTAGGTGCTTGGATGTAGTAAGTGCAAAGCTAAGGATACTTCTTAATCCAGTCTAGCCTTCAGCATGGTTGGTTTTCTAGTACATCCTTTCCATAACACTGCTCCAAAGTAATGGGATTATAGTCCCCAAGTTCTTCTTTTGGGCAGTCTGCTGGCGTAAAGGTCTTCTTACTGAGTAAAGCTTCTTGCTTTAGCAAAGGATATGGGAGCGTTGGCTTTGTGGTAATGTTTGGTGGCATCACCACATTGTTGGTAAGTGAGGTTTGTTGAGTGCAAAATCCTCTACTCCCATTCCATGCGTTGTTTTTGGACGAGTTCTAGCTCTACCTCCATATATGCCTTTAACTCTATTTTAGTCCCTAGAGAGGCCTTCATTTGTTGGCTCTATTTCAAATTCCTTGGCAACCTTGTCTACTTGTGTAGATTCCCCTTCTTGTTGAGGAGCTGGTAGTGGAAGGTCTAGGGGAGCTTTTGGAGCCTAGGCATGGTCACGCTTGTTGTTCCAACACTCTTTGTAGCTTCTAGTTGAGTCTCTAGGTTCTTGATCTATTTTTGAAACTCCTTTTCTTTGTTGAGGAAAAAAATGGTGGACAAAAATTCTCTCTGCATTTTCTCAGCCTCTAGCTTCTTTGTGAGCTTTGTATTCATTGTGCATTAGGCTTCATTGCAGGATGTGGCATTTGGCATACTTAGTGGATCTTCTAAAATGCTTTGCAATGCCTCCTCTTTGTCTGCTCTTCTTCCATTGGCCAATTTGAGGGCAGCTTGGAGTCATGCGATTTGGCTAGTTTTAGTCACAAGCTCCTTTTCTGCTACTATGGCTCTTTGTGTGGATGTGCTAAGTATGTCTAAAATTTCTTGTGCCCTTGTATGTTCAACTTCCTCCATGCTTGTCTTCACCACTCTTGGAGCTCATTTACTTGGCTAGTGAGAGTTGTGATGACTGCATCTTTTGCCTCTAAAGTAACATAAAGCTTTGTTGTTTCTCTTGTCTCGCTAGCTTGTCAATTGCCCATATAAAGAATACATCTTGTTAGATGTTTTTGATAGATTTGGCAATGAATCAATCTTGCTCTTCTTGAGGCTATTCTTCATTGTCCTTCTCATCTTCTTATTGCATGGCCTTGTCAAATTCAAGCATAATTTCTATAGGGGTGATAGAAGCTTTATCTAGTTGAGCCTTTGTGATACTGATGATTGTAAGAGAGCCAGCATGGTCCTCCACTTATAGTGATGATGCTAAGGGCTCTTTAGTGGCCTCTGGCAATATAAACTTGGACCCTTCCATGACAACAATCTCTTCTTGACTCTTTTTATCCGCTTCAATTTCTTAGGTTTTTTGTGGAGTATCAGTTTCTTGTTCCTTGTGATGATTTTGTTCCCCCAAAATTGGTGATAGAGGTTTTTTCTTCAGTTTTTGTAGGTTGATCCCAACCTCTTTTTCAACTTCTCTTTTCATCCATGTTCCAGTATTTGTCTTGATCTTTTTTAAATAAGGCCTCTCCTTCTGTGTGATTAGCATAGTATTGATCAGAGTGGATTCACTAGAGGGTTGTTGTTGTGGATTTGGTTTGGGCCTTGGAGAAGATCAAGGTAGTAGTGATGAAGGTGGTGGAGAAGGTGATTTATTACTTCTTTCTCTGGCATGGTACTGGAAGCTTCTCCTTCTTTTTACTGCAACTTTGGGTTGTCTTTGTGGGTTCTCCTAGTATCATCTAGGTCCTCTTAATATCATCCGAAGCCTCTTTTGAAATCCTTACAATCTTGCTTCCTCCGCAACTTTGCAGTTTTTTGCCATGGTCCTTTCTTTTGAAGCTTTCTCTTTAGCATCTTTGGCCAGGGAAACCTTCAGCAAAGTATGTGCATGTTTTTGAGCAAGGCCTACCTTGTGCTTCATCTTGTTGAGCTCCATTGTATGCTCTTCTCTAGCTTCAATAAATACAAAGCCTTCCTTTTGCTTGCTCTCCGAGTTCACCTTCTTCTCTTTTTCTTTGTCTTCCTCAACTACTTTTTGTGCTTTTTTGGCTTTCATCATTTCATTATATCTTTTTAGAATATCCACTAGGCATTGTTGGCCCTCAAAGTGTGTAGGCAGCTCTTCTTCAAAATCACTCAAAGTAACTTTTGGCTCATTCTCTTTTTTTTTGGGTTAGTTGGGAGTTTTAGCCCCAACTAAATCCTCATCCTCTTCAAAAGCGATTTGCTTTTTTGCGACTTGTCTTTACCACTGGAGCAATTCTTGTGGACCCTTATGTTGATAAAGTTTTGCCAATAATGGCCCTCTAGGAAAGCAATAATGGACGTTTGTCCATCAATTCTAGAGCTTGGTGATAGGTGATCCTTATCAGCATCATCCATGCTCCAAGGTATGATGTATCTCAAATGTTTTTACTTCTTGCTTGTGTGGTTTGATGATATCATCAAGTATCTGTTTTACAAAATTGCACGGTTGATGTTGCTGGCTTGAATAGGCTTTTATGAAAAAACACAGCGTCCTTGTGTTGAAATATGTGTATGAAATCGGATTTTGGCGATTGAAGTGTTGTCTGTGTAGTTGTAGTGGTATTGCAGCCTTTGGACAAGATCTTTAAATGTGTTAGCCGGCCCTTGAGTCTGCAAGAATGTCTATCTTCTCTCATTGTTGCTCGTGTGCATTGCTAGATTCGGTGTCATTCCACGACGCATGTGCTAGGCTTCATTGATTAAATATTTGTTGATAAGAGCCTTCACTACTTGGCCATTTGCATTCGTGAGTTCAAATGTTTTATCCATAATGTTTGACGTTGTAAATTCATAGCTATGTTTGATGTTTATGCCCCCGTGTGGCAGCAAATTGTAGTAGTCCTTCAGCCCTAACCATATCTTCTTCTTTTTTGCAATCTTTCCACCACCAATTTACATCAAATAAGGTGTCAAGTAACATGAGAGAAAAATGACAAGTCCTACCTTCTTTGCCTTCAATGTTGTAGAAGCTGCCTTTAAAGACACATGTGTTGTGTCCAAAGTCTCCTTGTTGATGAAATAGCTATCCATCAATTGGACATTCACGAGCTCATATGGCTTGACATTTTCTATTGACATCTTTTCTTTTCCCTTGTGTTTTGTTGGTGACCCTGTGGAGGTGATTCTTGTTGACGTTTAATGGAAACACTGTCATGAATGTAATGGGCATTTAACTTTCTTGGCATATGTTGCCAGATCTCCTTGTTTTCATTACACTTTTTTTGCAAGTGGAAATGTGATTTCATTCAAGTTTTGGCTTATATGAGCTATGTGAACATCAAATCAAGATGAGAATCACAGATCTGAGCTCTAGGAGATGTAGGCATTAGCTCCAGATGCTTTAGGCATGAAAAGGATGCATTTGAATCAAATCATGATTTGATAGCTAGACTGCCTTTTTTGCATCTAATCGCATACTTAGTATGTGGACACTCCCTACATGTTATATATGTAATCTTGGATGGACTGAATGCTTATTTTGTAAGAAAAGGACTATAAAGTTTTTCATAGGCTCTAATTTTGATTAAAATTTAGATTTGATTGATGAGTAGAGCTTTGCAGTAATTTTAGCACGAGTTTGCTTATATGGATCCTATGTAAGTAGCTTTGAGGTCAGATATGCATTTGGAGGAAATTGAATGAAATTGCAATTTTATTCCAAGATGATGAACTATAAAAATGACATGGCCATCCTATTAAATACATGCATGTGAAGCTCTCCCTTGAATATGAGGCTATTTGGACAAGTTCTAAGCAAGTTGGATACACTTGGACCATATATGTGATTTGATTGCACTTTGAGGATTTTCACCATGCAAATGATGTGATACTTGTGAATTGAAGGCATATGTGTAATGATATGACCATAGGCAAGATGGGACATGGATAGAAGCACCTTTGGAAGGACTATGTGGATGGAACTGAAATTTCATTCACTTATTTAAAAAACCACTCCAGATCTTGGTCGTGCCTTCCCCTATGTATTTGCAGCATGCTAATGCAATTTTTGTTCTATTTGGAAGTGTTGTGAGCTCATGAGATCAAGTTTGACAATTTATGTGACTCCATTGAAAAGCATTTGATTTGCTAGTGTGTTTTATGTGCAAATGATATGTGGAACGTAGGAGAATGATGTAATGACCAATAGGGGCATGGGGTAAGTATGAAATCATTGTTTGGAGGTTTGTGTATGAAATAGCAATTTCATTCATTGAGGCTCAAAATTAATGCACATTTCAACCACCCCCTTTACCATGCAAGGCTACACCTCTTTTGAATTTTGACATCATTTGGATGAGTTTAACACCCTCATGCAATAAATTTTGAGTGGTGGGCCTAAAACATGATTTCATTGATTTCTTGTGTTTGAGCATTGTATACCTAGTGCATGTGATCCCATTTTGATACACATAGTACAAGGAAGTGTACGTCTCATACTTATGGTGAATGGGGACCTAGTGAAGGTGGATGGAAGCAATTGGTTGTGGGTATGACTCAATCCAATGTTGGTTGTTGAAAGTGCGCTCTTGTGCATGACAAAGTGACTCCATCCATATACTCTCACACACTCTCTCTTTGCTCTATGTACTCCACTTGCACAGTGGATGTGTGTGTCATGTGCATGAAGAGGGTGGTCACCCATGATTGCTCTCTAGTTTGGGTTTTCACTTATCTAGACAATTGGTTTATGTGCTTGTGCACTTGTGTTTGGCCTACTTGGGCTTTATAGTGATGCTCTAGCGCTCTACCTCTCATTTACCTTTATCTCAAAATTATTTTGTTTGTTGAGTGCAAGAAATCATGAGTGTGGGATTTCTTTGTAGGATTGCCTTGCTTTTCACAAAATTTATTGAGCTTTGTCAAAATTGTCAAGGATCCTTCAAAGCTATGTTTTTATTGGTTTGACGCCCTGTTTGTTGGTGTCAACCTTTATTATTTAGTATTTATTGGTTGTTAGGAATGTATGAAACCAAACTAAATAAAATCAATTAAAAACCCAAAAATAAAAAACAAAGTAAAAAACTCCAACAAAATAAACCAAAACCTGGCAAAAGGTGTTCGGGACGATATGGAATCAATTTTATGAAAACTGTTTACACATTAGAGTGAGCTAAAATAGGGAAATGTTTTAGA
>JAWWVC010000084.1:0-12936 GCA_033807815.1 Rumohra adiantiformis | reverse complement strand
TCGACGTTTTCTTAGCGACGCTTTTTTCGACGTGACTATCGACGCTTTAGAGAAATACAAGCAAGTCTATTTCCGTCAAAATAGACGTCGAAAATGACCTGTTCTGTAATAGTGTCATTTTACGTATTTGATAGGGATAAGCTTCTATGCATTTCATGAATTGACATGACCTAATTTTTTTCACTTTGAATATCTAGGGAGCATCTACACAGCATGGGGAATGAGCCTAGCTTTACAGCTTTACAAAACTCTTAGCACAAATATTATGTCCATGTGAACCCAATTTGCTGACTTAAGCTGGGTTTGTAGCTAACTTTGAGCTCATTATATATATAATTTTACATATATGTGATATACTAATCAAGGTCAAGCTTGGATTCATGCATCATGTTGCGTTCACACAAGAAGAAAAACATTGACTTTCAAGGTTGTTGAGACATCATCCTTATAACGCTTGTGAAATATCAACTCAAACGAAGCACGTTTTTTCCTTCAATTGAGTGAAAAAAGGAAATGCAAAAAATTTCTAACATCTTCTCAAGTTTTCTTAAAATGCCTCAAACAACCTAACTTTTTGCTCAAAATTCAAACACAACCTTATAGCAATCTATTAAACAATAAAATCTACACAAAAAAGATAATTTCTTTCCTCAAAAAAGATGAAGAGAGAAATGAGTAAAGAGATAAGGCTTTATGGAGCAAAAAAAAAAAGAAACATTTAAGGGTGCAAACCTTAGGAACTTAAGGTGGAGTAGAATTCTAGGACCCCGCATTACTAAAACTACATCTCAAGCTCCTATGCGGGGGAACAAGACCACATCAATAGGTAGCCTGAAAAGAATCCAAGAAGGAGTGTAGTTAGACTCTCACTCTGAGTCCTATTCAATGGCAAGAAGCAAGCAAGCTCTCAACCATAACACCTCTCATGATATGGACTGGGACCAAAGAAAAAGGGATAAGTAAAAACTCCCCATGAACCCATTTTATTTGGCAACATCTTGACTTGGAATTAATAATCGTCTTTGACATTTGTTTTTGAGAAAACCTTGGAGTTTCTTGTCTATAGAGACATTCAAATTCTTTATCTTGTCAAGAAAAATGAGAACAAAAGCTCCTTTCACAACAATCCATGGGTTGAATGCCAAGGAGATATCTACATGGGCAAACATGGCGCGAGATATCAAGTGACAAAACATATAGATAGAGTGGATGCATTGGGAGCTGTACCTACACAATATCTCTTAATGGAGGCAAGGAAGCAACAAACACATTAGAATCCTACAATGCAACACTTGGGAGCAAGCACATCTCAAGAGACAAGATATTCAAGTATGCCAGCTATTTCTACTTTGTAGTACAATATATTAAGTGGTATGAACTAGGAAAAACCAATAGAATAGGGGTAAAGACAAGCAATGAGAGTAACTTGCAAGTTGATGATGACATCTAGGTCTAAAAAGTATTTTAAGGTGACCCTATCAAGGGAATATAAGGATTGGGGAGAGATGTACTTGGCCATGACAAAACATTTGGGGTATGAGCTACATTTTGCACAAACTCTCATGGTAGAGAACCTACGCAATGGTTCACACCATTTGCAATAATTTGACTAAAATTTCTATAGGATGCTAGAGGGAAGTGAAGTGAGGGAGATACAATGGAAAGGGCACCCTCTCTTTACTAAAGTAACACCTCCAAGGACATTGGGACCAAGCAAGTCAAGATAAAATGGTGAAAAGGCTGATCAAAGACAAAGAAGTCCTAGCTCAATGCCTACTTTTGGGGACTAGAGAGCACCAATAGGTCCTATGCAACCCTATGGATTATTGTATAGACCCAATTTAAGCCAAATAAAGAGTGAAGTAAGGGAAAATTCAATGAGAACAACATGACTATTCCTGGATCCAAAAGGTAGCATTTATGCCAAGGGTAGATTATCCTATCTATAGGGCATCTGGGAGAAATGAAGACAAAATTCATGGAGAGGTAATATTTTTTGTACTTCAAAAGATGGTGAAGAAATATGATGGGTCAAGAGATCCATATGACCATGTGGTAGCTTTCAGACAAGACATCCATGTTGAGCAAGTCAAGGATACTCACACGCAAATCAAACAAGTTGGGTTAACCCTAGAAAGTAAAGTGCCACTTAGTTTTAGACTTTTTATTGGTATCCTTTTATTTATTGGAAAAAATGACTTCATTTCTACCTTTTCTAGAATGGTAATCAAGCACAATGCCTCACCACATACGTACTCTTTCAAGCTTAGGGAGCTTGAAACGGTTAGGGATTGTGTAAAAATCCTCCAACAACACATAAACCTATGTCCAAACAATGAAAAGCCTAGAAATTATAGATAAATCTCTATCTTACTAGAGGGTCTCAAAAAAAAAGTCCTTCATGCTCATCATCTATACGCAAGGAGGCATGTATCCTTTAATGAATGTTGTCTTGATGATATGGATTATGATGATAATTTTGATATGATTAGTCTATCAAGTGCTTTAAAAATGGATGATTGTAAGTCTCAAAGTTGTATCTCTAAGGTAATAACAATGCAAAGTTGAAGTCATAATCCAAAGCAATTAATAGATATGGTTTTGCAAATATGAAGAACAAACCTAAAGACCCCCTTATACGTAGCAAGGCTATGTTGTGTAAGCACCACAAGGTTCCTATGACTTTGGGATATGTGGAGGTCCCCATAAATCAAAATTATGCCATTCATATGGGCTTAGCACTTCAAACCCTTCAACAAAAAAATGGTGTTAACTGTGTAATAGGAACTTCACCTATGTAACATAGGATTGCCAATACATAGTGAGGATGGCTAAGGAAACAAAACAAACTAGAAAACAGTAACCCTTTTGCCAAGCCTATAATTCTCACAAACACACATGAAAATTTTTGAGAACCCAACTATCACCTTTTGGTGTAACTATGATAGGTTACATAGAGCCAAAAAGCTAGGATACAATATTAGAGTTGGTGATAGCTCAACCATATTTTTAGAAAGAGGTAGACCCATTCTTAGATCCATATGCATATTCTAAAGGTGTAAATGCTAAGTTCAACAACAGTTGCAAGAGACAACTCCTATAACACCATCAAAAAACACAAAAAACGGTTAGGGAGTTAGTTAGCATCCTCAATCCTCAACATTCCTATAGCAAACAAAAGAGGATAATGCGACATGCAATGTTGTACAGTTCCTATTAACTACAAACCATGCAAAGTGACTAGAAATCACTGAAAACAAAAATTTAAAAGTGAACAAAATGACATTTTCTAAGCTCTTGCAATGAAATTAAACGGTGGGAATGGCTCAACCACAAAGTTGGTGAAGTTTTAAGAGTACTCCAACTCTTAAACGTAAATGACAAAAGCAAAAAGAAAAAGGTATTGAGATCCCACACCCAACCCTTATACCTACGTCAATGAGCCTTGCAACTCAATGAGCTAAGCTAAATACCCAATATACTAATTAACACAATTGATTTATCTAACCTAGGCTACCTCTACTTGGCAGCGGCACTATTGCGGTGAAATAACCCCATGTGAGGTTACTAATGTAGTGGCTCTTACCCACAAATACCTTTGCCTAAGCAAAGAGGTTCATCAACAAGGAAGCATTGATCTGGCTAGCTTATGAAAGGTGCCTCACACTTGCGTGTGAAGGAATCAATGGTCTATGTGAGTCATTTCACTAGGTAGGCTTGGCTATCTTTCTTAACCAACCGCTAAGCATAGCACACTCTAAGACCCAAATGGATAAGCTATGGTGAGAGCTTACCATTCACACTCCTATCTAGTCAATCCAATGCACCACAATGTAGCTACTCTACCAAGCATGGGCACACACACACACACACACAAGCAAGGCACACACACACAAGCATGAGCACACACACACAAGCAAGGCACACCATGTGTCACTTACCTAGCTATGTAGCGTCTTAGCCACCAAAACCATAATCAAAACACAAGCATAATCAATGGCACTTCCTACTCCCTATTTGTAGTGTTTTAAGCTCAAACTTCATTGTTGATATACCCCTTAATCAAACTTGGCGTCAAAATAAAGATTAAATGCAAGACATTAAGCTAACAATGCATCATAGATCGATCTTAATTCCTAACCAATCACCCATGATTAGGCAAGCACACTAGTTAATACTTCAATGCAATAGAGTTACAGAAGAGAAGAGATCCATTACATAAACATACATGAGTTTAAAAATGGAGGCAAGCTTTGCATTAAAACTTGAGCTTGAGAGAGAGAGAAAAAAGCTCCTTTTTAAGTCAATCATGGAAAAATGACCAAAAATCCCTAGCTTCTTAAAACCAGCACCTTTTATAGATAAACCCTTAGCTATGTTCACACTTGGGCGCCCGTCCTAAGAATTAGAATAATCCTATTTAATTGAGCTACGCGGCTAGTTGGAGCTCCCATTTTGTAAGCGTAGTAGCTTCTATCTCTCCTATTTTACAAATGCCTACACAGCAAGCGGCTTCCCATTAGGGGTTATCCAAAAAAGAATTAAAATCCCTGTAAGTATTGCTTATAAAGCCCGCACAATGGCTTTTTGTGCTCTTTGTCTTCACACGGCCTTTTCTGCTTTTGTCCTTGCCTTTGTCTTTGTCTTTAAATACAAAAATCTATTTCATGCCAAAACAATCACAGAATTGGATTCTTTGAGGAATGGTTGCTAGGATATTCATACACTCATGGTCATCTATGGTTGCTAGGGTATTCATACGCTCATGGTGATCTATAGAATCTTTTGGAAATAAATTCAAAAAATATGATTCATACATAAGTTCTTGATCCATTTCTCTCATGTTTTCTCTGACATTATCTTTTCTTCAAGTTTGGAATATCCAAGTAGGGTCTAAGTGCGTGGTAGCAGTGGTAAATGGTGAGGACAATCCCAAGGGAAAAAAATCAAACTTTTCTAATGGGGTCTTAGCAACATTGCGCTAAGTGAAACAAATAATAATGACCCTAGCTATAGATTCATTGTGGAAAAGGTAGGTGTAATCATACCCCCATTTTTGAATGACCTTGATATGTCTCATAAATGGGGATCCCGAAATGATTTCATAGTTAGTATCTTTCTCAAAATCCACGATTGTAAAAATGTTTTCATGTTTCACTTGAGAGGATCTCACAACTACATCCTTCACTAAGCCCAATGGGTTCTCTATATTTTCATCTAGTACTAGCTGCAGCTTCATGCATGTTTTCCTTAGATTTGAGATGTCCCACTTTATCCACATGAACCTTTTTGCAATGCCAATGCCCACACTTGGGTTAAGGATTGAAAATATTCTAACTCCATCATTTTGATTGGCATCATAGCTTTGGCTTGCTCCTTGGCCTTATTCTCATATGTATTCACCCTATTGAAGGGAGATTTTTGTACAATACTTGAGCGAGATGTGAAGGATAAGTGCGGTCCACGGCTCAATTGTATTTGTAGATCATTGCCCTTGCTTCTAAACATTCTTGAAACTTGACCCCAAATCTCTAGTCTTACTTTCAAATATTTTACCAACAATAAGGTTGCAATCATTGGTGGGCATGCAAGCTATGTGTATACATGATCTCAATGACTTAAGCTACTTTGAAAAGAGAGAAAATGAAATATATACATGCAAGTCTCTTTTCTACCTAGATAAGAGGGAAGTGTGGAGATTATTTTTGCTCTACTTTTGACCTCTTTCTTAGCCACCATGATTGAATTGTGAGGAGCAAGTGTTTCAAGACTAATGTGTTTTGAGCTTGTAACATGAATCATTAGAATAGGTGATGTATTGTTAGACATTACCTCTCTTTGTTTTAAGTGATGGAACTCATCCCACAACACTTTGGCTACCTCTTCATGAAGCACCAAAAGGGGTTTTGGGCTCACTTGAGTTGGTGTTGGCCCTTCCAACCTCATAGAGAATGATGTTCCTTTCTTGTATGCTTCTTGAATTGTCTTTAGTGGTTTTTGAAAAGTCCTCTTTTGGGTATCCTATTTTGGGTCGGGTATGGTGGTGGACCCTAAAATGCGGCTTGAGTGTTGTGTATGAGATCTTACGATTTTACAAGGCTCATTAATCTGCTAGGATTAGAAGAGAAGAATACAAGCAAGGAAAAGGACAAAAAGATAAAGCTTGAAGACATGAAATGGATTCCTTGAATATCAACAATAAAAGCCGCGTATTGTATATACATTTTTATTTCTACCCCAAACTTTATTCTAGCCCTATTGTATGGTGGCTCAAATTATGGGATCAATTTTGAGCTCCAATTTCTATGAAATCAACTCATTAGTCTTAGTGGGTAGCCGGACAATTGTGAACTCATTTTACGTATTTGATAGGGATAAGCTTCTATGCAGTTATTGAATTGACATGACCTTAATTTTTTCACTTTGAATATCTAGGGAGCATTTACACAGCATGGGGAATGAGCCTAGCTTTACAGTTTTACAAAATTCTTAGCGCAAATATTATGTCCATGTGAATCCAATTTGCTGACTTAAGCTGGTGGGTTTGTAGCTAACTTTGAGCTCATTATATATATATTTTTACATATATATGATATACTAAGCAAGGTCAAGGTTGGACTCATGCATCAAGTTGCAATCACACAAGAAGAAAAAAATTGACTTTCAGGGTTGTTGAGTCATCATCGCTATAGCCCTTGTGAAATATCAACTCAAACAAAGCACGTTTTTACCCTCAATTGATTGAAATAAGGAAATGCAAAAATTCTCTAACATCTTCTCAAGTTTTCTTAAAGTGCCTTAAACAACCCAATTTTTTGCTCAAAATTCAAACAAAACCTTATAGCAATCTATTAAACAATAAAATCTACACAAAAAAGATAATTTATTTTCTCAAAAAAGAAGAAGAGAGAAATGAGTAAAGAGATAAGGCTTTATGGGGCAAAAAAAAAAGAAACATTTAAGGGTGCAAACCTTAGGAGCTTAAGGTGGAGTAGGATTCTAGGACCCGACATTACTAAAACTACATCTCAAGCTCCTATGCGGAGGAACAAGACCACATCAATAGGTAGCCTGAAAAGAATCCAAGAAGGAGTGTAGTTAGACTCTCACTCTGAGTCCTATTCAATGGCAAGAAGCAAGCAAGCTCTCAACCATAACACCTCTCATGATATGGACTGGGACCAAAGAAAAAGGGATAAGTAAAAACTCCCCATGAACCCATTTTATTTGGCAACATCTTGACTTGGAATTAATAATCGTCTTTGACATTTGTTTTTGAGAAAACCTTGGAGTTTCTTGTCTATAGAGACATTCAAATTCTTTATCTTGTCAAGAAAAATGAGAACAAAAGCTCCTTTCACAACAATCCATGGGTTGAATGCCAAGGAGATATCTACATGGGCAAACATGGCGCGAGATATCAAGTGACAAAACATATAGATAGAGTGGATGCATTGGGAGCTGTACCTACACAATATCTCTTAATGGAGGCAAGGAAGCAACAAACACATTAGAATCCTACAATGCAACACTTGGGAGCAAGCACATCTCAAGAGACAAGATATTCAAGTATGCCAGCTATTTCTACTTTGTAGTACAATATATTAAGTGGTATGAACTAGGAAAAACCAATAGAATAGGGGTAAAGACAAGCAATGAGAGTAACTTGCAAGTTGATGATGACATCTAGGTCTAAAAAGTATTTTAAGGTGACCCTATCAAGGGAATATAAGGATTGGGGAGAGATGTACTTGGCCATGACAAAACATTTGGGGTATGAGCTACATTTTGCACAAACTCTCATGGTAGAGAACCTACGCAATGGTTCACACCATTTGCAATAATTTGACTAAAATTTCTATAGGATGCTAGAGGGAAGTGAAGTGAGGGAGATACAATGGAAAGGGCACCCTCTCTTTACTAAAGTAACACCTCCAAGGACATTGGGACCAAGCAAGTCAAGATAAAATGGTGAAAAGGCTGATCAAAGACAAAGAAGTCCTAGCTCAATGCCTACTTTTGGGGACTAGAGAGCACCAATAGGTCCTATGCAACCCTATGGATTATTGTATAGACCCAATTTAAGCCAAATAAAGAGTGAAGTAAGGGAAAATTCAATGAGAACAACATGACTATTCCTGGATCCAAAAGGTAGCATTTATGCCAAGGGTAGATTATCCTATCTATAGGGCATCTGGGAGAAATGAAGACAAAATTCATGGAGAGGTAATATTTTTTGTACTTCAAAAGATGGTGAAGAAATATGATGGGTCAAGAGATCCATATGACCATGTGGTAGCTTTCAGACAAGACATCCATGTTGAGCAAGTCAAGGATACTCACACGCAAATCAAACAAGTTGGGTTAACCCTAGAAAGTAAAGTGCCACTTAGTTTTAGACTTTTTATTGGTATCCTTTTATTTATTGGAAAAAATGACTTCATTTCTACCTTTTCTAGAATGGTAATCAAGCACAATGCCTCACCACATACGTACTCTTTCAAGCTTAGGGAGCTTGAAACGGTTAGGGATTGTGTAAAAATCCTCCAACAACACATAAACCTATGTCCAAACAATGAAAAGCCTAGAAATTATAGATAAATCTCTATCTTACTAGAGGGTCTCAAAAAAAAAGTCCTTCATGCTCATCATCTATACGCAAGGAGGCATGTATCCTTTAATGAATGTTGTCTTGATGATATGGATTATGATGATAATTTTGATATGATTAGTCTATCAAGTGCTTTAAAAATGGATGATTGTAAGTCTCAAAGTTGTATCTCTAAGGTAATAACAATGCAAAGTTGAAGTCATAATCCAAAGCAATTAATAGATATGGTTTTGCAAATATGAAGAACAAACCTAAAGACCCCCTTATACGTAGCAAGGCTATGTTGTGTAAGCACCACAAGGTTCCTATGACTTTGGGATATGTGGAGGTCCCCATAAATCAAAATTATGCCATTCATATGGGCTTAGCACTTCAAACCCTTCAACAAAAAAATGGTGTTAACTGTGTAATAGGAACTTCACCTATGTAACATAGGATTGCCAATACATAGTGAGGATGGCTAAGGAAACAAAACAAACTAGAAAACAGTAACCCTTTTGCCAAGCCTATAATTCTCACAAACACACATGAAAATTTTTGAGAACCCAACTATCACCTTTTGGTGTAACTATGATAGGTTACATAGAGCCAAAAAGCTAGGATACAATATTAGAGTTGGTGATAGCTCAACCATATTTTTAGAAAGAGGTAGACCCATTCTTAGATCCATATGCATATTCTAAAGGTGTAAATGCTAAGTTCAACAACAGTTGCAAGAGACAACTCCTATAACACCATCAAAAAACACAAAAAACGGTTAGGGAGTTAGTTAGCATCCTCAATCCTCAACATTCCTATAGCAAACAAAAGAGGATAATGCGACATGCAATGTTGTACAGTTCCTATTAACTACAAACCATGCAAAGTGACTAGAAATCACTGAAAACAAAAATTTAAAAGTGAACAAAATGACATTTTCTAAGCTCTTGCAATGAAATTAAACGGTGGGAATGGCTCAACCACAAAGTTGGTGAAGTTTTAAGAGTACTCCAACTCTTAAACGTAAATGACAAAAGCAAAAAGAAAAAGGTATTGAGATCCCACACCCAACCCTTATACCTACGTCAATGAGCCTTGCAACTCAATGAGCTAAGCTAAATACCCAATATACTAATTAACACAATTGATTTATCTAACCTAGGCTACCTCTACTTGGCAGCGGCACTATTGCGGTGAAATAACCCCATGTGAGGTTACTAATGTAGTGGCTCTTACCCACAAATACCTTTGCCTAAGCAAAGAGGTTCATCAACAAGGAAGCATTGATCTGGCTAGCTTATGAAAGGTGCCTCACACTTGCGTGTGAAGGAATCAATGGTCTATGTGAGTCATTTCACTAGGTAGGCTTGGCTATCTTTCTTAACCAACCGCTAAGCATAGCACACTCTAAGACCCAAATGGATAAGCTATGGTGAGAGCTTACCATTCACACTCCTATCTAGTCAATCCAATGCACCACAATGTAGCTACTCTACCAAGCATGGGCACACACACACGCACAAGCAAGGCACACCATGTGTCACTTACCTAGCTATGCAGCGTCTTAGCCACCTAAACCTTAATCAAAACACAAGCACAATCAATGGCACTTCCTACACCCCATTTGTAGCGTATTAAGCTCAAAATTAGTTGTTGCTATACCCTCTAAACAAACTTGGTGTCAATAGAAAGATTAAATGCAAGACATTAAGCTAACAATGCATCATAAAACGAGCTTACTTCTTGACTAATCACGCATGATTAGGCAAGCACACTAGTTGATACTTCAATGCGATAGAGTTTGAGAAGAGAAGAGAAGCTAATCCACTACATAAACATAGGTGAGTTTACAAATGGAGGCAAGCTTTGCATTAAAGCTTGAGCTTGAGAGAGAGAGAGAGAGGCTACTCTTTGAGTCAATTATGGAAAAATGACCAAAAATCCCTACCATTTTTAAAACCTGCACCTTTTATAGATAAACCCTTAGCTATGTTCACACTTGGGCACCCGTCCTAAGAATTAGAATAATCCTATTTAAATGAGCTACGCCGCTAGTTGAAGCTTCCATTTTTTAGGCGTAGTAGCTTCTATCTTTCCTATTTTTCAAATGCCTGCACAATAAGCAGCTTCCCATTATCGGTTATCAAAAAAAAAAAATCCCCGTAAGTGTTGCTTATAAAGCCCGCAAAACGGCACTTTGTGCTCTTTGTCTTCAGACATCCTTTTTTGCTGTTGTCCTTGCCTTTGTCTTTGTCTTTGTCTTTGTCTTTAAATACAAGAATTTATTTCATGCCAAAACAATCATAGAATTGGATTCTTTGAGGAATGGTTGCTAGGATATTCATACACTCATGGTCATCTATGGTTGCTAGGATATTCATACGCTCATGGTGATCTATAAAATCTTTTGGAAAAAAAGTCAAAAAACATGAGTCATACATAAGTTCTTGATCCATTTCTCTCATGTTTTCCCTGACATTATCTTTTCTCCAAGTTTGGAATATCCAAGTAGGGTCTAAGTGCGTGCTAGTAGTGGTAAATGGTGGGGACAATCCTAAGGAAAAAGAATCAAACTTTTCTAATGGGGTCCTAGCCACATTGCGCTAAGTGAAACAAATAATAATGACCCTAGCTATAGCTTCATTGTGGAAAAGGTAAATGTAATCATACCCCCATTTTTGAATGACCTTGATATGTCTCATGATTGGGGATCCCAAAATGATTTCATAGTTAGGATCTTGCCCTAAATCCACGACCGTAATAATGTGTTCATGGTTCATTCCAGAGGATCTCACAACTCCATCCTTCACTAAGCCCAATGGGTTCTCTAGATTTTCATCTACTACTAGCTGTAGCTTCATGCATGTTTTCCTTAGATTTGGTGTGTCCCACTTTATCCACATGGAATTTTTTGCAATGCCAATGCCCACACTTGTGTTAAGGACTGAAAATATTTTAACTCCATCATTTTGATTGGCATCATAGCTTTGCCCCGCTCCTTGGCTTTATTCTCATATGTATTCTCCATATTAAAGGGAAAATTTTGTACAGTATTTGAGCCAGATGTGAAGGATAAGTGTGGTGCACGACTCAATTCTATTTGTAGAGCATTGCCCTTGCTTCTAAACATTCTTGAAACTTGACCCCTAATGTCTAGTCTCACTTTCAAATAGTTTACCAACGGTAAGGTTGCAATCATTGGTGGGCATGCAAGCTATGTGTATACATGATCTCAATGACTTAAGCTACTTTGCAAAGAGGGAAAATGAAATATATACATGCAAGTCTCTTACCTACCTAGATAAGAGGGAAGTGTGGATTTTTTTTTTGCTTTTTGACCTCTTTGGTAGCCACCATGATTGAATTTTGAGAAGCAAGTGTTTTGAGACTCATGTGTTTTGAGCCTGTAATATGAATTATTAAAATAGGTGATGTAGTGTTCGATATTACCTCTCTGTATTTTAAGTGATGGAATTCATCCCACAACACTTTGGCTACCTCTTCATGAAGCACCAAAATGGGTTTTGGGCTCACATGAGTTGGTGTTGGTCCTTCCAACCTCGTAGAGATTGATGTTCCTTTCTTGTATGCTTCTTGAATTGTCTTTAGTGGTTTTTGAAAAGTCCTCTTTTGGGTCTCCTCTTTTGGGTCATGTAAGGTGGTGGACCCTCAAACATGGTTTGAGTGTTGCGTATGAGATCTTACTATTTTACAAGGCTCATTAATCCACTAGGATCAAAAGAGAAGAATACAAGCAAGAAAAAGGACAAAAAGATGAAGCTTGAAGACATGAAATGGAGTCCTTGAATATCTAAAATAAAAGTCGCGTATTGTATTTACATTTTTATTTCCACCCCAAACTATATTTTAGCCCTTTTGTATGATGTCTCGAATTATGGGATCAATTTTGAGTTCCAATTTCTATGAAATCAACTCATTAGTCTTAGTGGGCAGCCGGACATTTGTGACCTCACACTACTACAGGAAAGCCAATCTTCGACGCTATCTTTTGACGAAGAGACACGCCGTCGAAAATGTTGCTGAAATGTGCGTAGAAAACAGCGTGGAAATTGGGTGGAAAATAGCGTCGAAAATAGCGTCGAAACTAGCGTGGAAAACGGCGTGGAAATTAGCGTCAAAAATAGCGTGGAAAATTGTTTTTTTTTTTAACTTTATATTTTTTGATGTAAAAGGCATTTCCACTCATGCACATACAAATGCACACTTACATGGACATTTGTATATACACACACAAGCATCATTTTAAGAGAATTTTATAAGGAATAAAGATTAAATTTTTGTAGGAGCTCATGCGCATGCAATATATGCTAATAGATCATCTTATA
>JAWWVC010000083.1:0-12981 GCA_033807815.1 Rumohra adiantiformis | reverse complement strand
AAATTAATCAAGACGAGATTCTCTCCTTCTTCTCTTTCTTTCTCTCTATTTATTCCTTTATACACATACACACACATTCTCAAATCCTCTCTCTCCCTCTCTTTCTCTCTCTTTCTCTCTTCTCTATTCCTGTTTTTATTTTGTTTATTTTGTTTTTATTTTTATTTTTCCTACGTGGGAATAAACATTAAAAGTTTCTTTTAATGGTTTTTTTCTTTTTAAATTTCAAAAAAAACTAACCTTTAATTCTTTTTTTCTCTCTCTCTTTCAAGGGCGCCAGGCAAAGCAGCAGCAAGATTCTCTCTCTGTCTCTCGTCCGCTTGCTTACGGCCACCACATGCTTGCCTCCTCTTGCTATTGTAATTTCTCTCTCTCTTTCTCTCTCTCTCGCCCTCTGGGTAAGCACGCAGGAGCAGCAAATTGGGAACTCTCTCTCTATCTCTACGCTATGCAGAGCACACTGGTGCTCTCTCCTTCTCTCTCCACTTGGGACAGCAGGTTTTCTCTTCCTTCTCTCTTCACGCTATGCACACAGAGCAGCCCTCTCCTTCTCTCTCCTTCTTGGTTCACAGGAAAACGGGGGGGGCGCTGGCTTGCTCTCTCTCTCTCTTCTTCTTTTGTTGCATGCAGGAGGCGGGAGAGGGCGCAACTGCTCCCTCCTCTCCTTCTTGTCTCGCGCGTGTGGGGTGGTCGGGGGTCACACCCTTTGGCCACCCCTTTGTCTTGTCTTTTTTTTTTCTTTTTTCTTTTGTTTATTGTTTTGTTTGTTTTTTATTTTTTTTATTTTTTAAAAGCCTTGTTCCCACCCTCTAAAGTGAGAAAGAAAACAGTTTTCCCAACCAATAAAAAAAAACAGGCACACTCGAATTTTGCCGGTTTCCAGGTCAAATTTTGCAACATTTACCGGTTTTTACACTCAAAACTATCAAATTTGTCCGGTTTTCTTAAGGTCAAAGCTTTACCCGTTCACACTCTACCCAATTTCTTTCCATTCACTCAAACTCTCACTTGCATCTCTCCCTCACATTCTCACACTTACGAACATTCATACATACAATCCAATTCCACTGCAAACATCCATGCGTAACACTCACATCACACACCATACCAAACATGCATCAAAACCATGCAATCATGCACATGCACATCACAATATGCTCGTGAAATGAATGCAACCTATACAAACTACATCGAATTGTTGCTAAATAAGCACTAAATTATGGACTGTCATTTCTCCCACACTTAATTGCGAAGTCGTCCTCGACAAGCCTGAACAGCATCATCCAATTGCATCCATCAACACATCCCTTCAAACCCTACAAAACCAACAAATAACTCATAGTAGACCATTCCAACGACAAACTTTCAAATCACAAACATTAAATCATTGAACACACCATCAATAATCAGTTACAAAGTACTAAATAAAGCAACTTACTATACTAAACCATACTCAATATAATAATGACCACGCAATCATTAACAAAAACCAACTAACTAAAAATTCTAACCTAACCAAATCACAACTATCAATAATGTAACAAAGACTATCCATTAATACAACCATAATCAACTCTTTAATACCCACAATCCAATATAGGCTGTTTAATCGCGAGAACAAGAGTTCCATGTCCCAAGACTGAGAAGAGCCTACATCTCACTAAACCACTAACTTTAAACAAAATAAAGACGATCATTCCCAATAACTCATCACCTGAAATTATTCCCCTTTCTCACATCACAAAGACATGGCTACCCTGTACCACCTAAGGCATCGCGTCGAGGCTCTGACACTAGAATCAAGAGTGGTTCCTCTCAACTACCAAAGATGAATACAGCGATAAACTTCACATCACACACATAAACTTTTTGTTTTTGTTTTTTCTTTTTTCTTTTTTTTTCTTCTCTTTTTATTTTTATTTTTTCAACTTCTTTCAACTTGTATTTATTTCTTTCTTCCGCTTCAAGTTTTTTTCTTTTAATATATAGTCCTTCATGGGACTTTAATATAATACCAACCCATCCCCAGGCTCATTATATAGTCACAACCATTCTATTACAATGCTTAAAACTAGAGATCTAGCAAACTATAGTCCACTAAAAAGGCTTAACACATGTCCACTCACGTTTCATAATATCGGATTAAGAACCCAAAAGAATTATCAAATATTAAAAAGCAACTACAACCATATTAATAAACAGCCTTTACCCACTATCTCAAGCATAATCGAGTCAACCTAGAAATCCTAGTTAACCAATTTTCATAATGATAAGTGCAAAAATTATATTAAATACTAGCATAGTGTAGAAGAACTTTAAATAGCCCAAAGTAACTGATCATTTCTCATTGATTAACCACAGACATTAATTAAAATAAATAAGAGATTAAGAACAAAGTACACCTGTGAAACATTCTTCAACACTTCATCACTTCATCACTTCACCTTCCACTGAAACTTTCTTTCAAACTTCACACATCATCCTATCTTGAAATTCACTGCAAAATAAAACCAAACTACACCCCACACAGAGCGTAGGAACCTACTCCTAATAATGTTTTTGTCTTTTTCAAATTTTTGAATTTTTGAATTTTTTTTTCATTTTATTATTATTATTATTTTTTGTAATTTTAATGTTGGTGTTATATTTACTTCTCACTCTCAAAAACTCACATCCTCTCACTTCAACTTCACTTCACTCATCCCTTACTTCACTCACTCAATTCACTTCACTCCACTCCTCTTCACTTTTCTCACTTCACTCTTCACACTTCACTTCGCACATACTCAAAAAGAAAATCTCACCCTTTACTCTCAAAATCATTTCCCAACTCTCTCAAATAAACAATCCCTCAATTCGTAACTCCACCATCAACTACTGCTTCTCACATCGCATCGTGCTAAAACCACTCACAATTTTGCTTCAATCACCAAAAAGTGACTGAAATAAAACCCATAAAGATCTAACATACAGCTCAACCCATCTTATCATTTATCAATCATGCTCTCCCACCCCTTTTTCTATTTTTATTTTTATTTTTTTATTTTTTTTTGTTCTTTTTGTGTTTTGTTGTGTGTTTGTTTGTTTGTTTGTTTGTTTTTTAATCATATGTGTCCTAGTGATGCAAAATAAAAACCTAACTCCTCAGAATCACTATCCTCGAGATCAAGAACAAATCGTTGAAAAGAAAAAGGCGCATTAACCATGCCAAATGGTAAGACACTAGCTACAGGGCCAGGATCACATGCGTCGGTCACCTCCCTAGGTAAAAGTGTACGATATAGCCCTCGAGGTAGCCCTAGAGATTCCCCCTCATCTTCCAAGCCCTCCAACATATCACTCTCGAGAAGGGAATCCTCTGAGGAGCCATCAGAACGTGCACTAAGAATCTCCAAAAAGTCAGGCTCAATAGCACTAAGGGCAATCACAAAGCTAGAATAATCTATCTCATTTATAGCTAAAGTCTCTCCAGCAGTTAACCAACAAATTAACCATTCCCCCTCATCATCATACATTAGAATAATCACCAGATTCATAATGAAATCCCACCCCAACGGAGCAACAAAAGGATTAAAAACAACAAACAGGTGAAGGTAAGATGGAGCCATCTCACCCAAGGAAGCACACGGGCGGAGTTGAGAAATGGCGTAGGCGGAAGCAAAGTGGATACGGTGGAAAGGAATGCAAAAATACCTGGCAGAAGGTATCAAACTACCAATATTAGCCCTTAATAAAAAAAAACTTACAATTGTTAAATGTTATAATTTGCTTATTTTTTATTTTTATTTTCTTTTCTTTTATTTTATTTTTAACAACTTCCATATAAAAAGTCTTACAATCAAAATTAACCAAACAATCATCACCACAAACTAAACTTACACAAAATAATGCTTGACTCGAAGACCATTAACCCTAAACACAGGCTCATTTGCTTCTAGATCTCTAACATCTAGTGAACCATTTTCATAAACATGCTTCACCCGGAATGGCCCTAACCAACGGATTTTTAACTTACCAGGGAATTTATAATATCGACTATCATACACTAATATTAAATCCCCTTGCTTAAACTCTCGTGTCTTGATATTCAAATCATGCCACGCTTTACGACGTTTTTGCATAGCTTTGACACTTTGTAATGCACGCAATCGGATTTCATCCAATTGATTCAATTGCATTAGTCGACTATAAAGAGAATCTTTATCTCCTATGCGTTCTGATATAGCTACTCGTAACGTGGGAATTTCATATTCCACCGGAAATAACGCTTCGGTACCATATACCAAAGTAAATGGAGTATTCTGCGTTGTGACCTTAAATGCAGTCCTATAGGCCCATAATGCCTCAGGAAGCCTCTCATCCCAATCTCGACGGTTAGATGCCACCGTCTTTGTTAAAATACCACCCAAAATCCTATTAGTCACCTCAACTTGACCATTTGCTCGTGGATAATATGGCGTGGATTTTCTATGCTTAATTTTATACAACTCCGTCAACTCTTGAATCGTAGCATTTAGAAAATGAGATCCACGGTCACTGATTAGCTCAAGAGGGCATCCAAAACGAGTAATGATCTCCTCATACAGAAACTTAGCCACATCAATAGCACGATCTGTCTTCAAGGCTTTAGCTTCCACCCACTTAGTAACATAATCAGTACACACCAGAATATATCTATTAGATCTACGATGAGTTGGAGGATCAATTGGGCCCATAAAATCAATTCCCCACTTCTCAAATGGTTTTAGTGCTAAAATGGGATTCAAAGGTGTGGCAAATTGCTTATCAAGGCAACCTACCCGCTGACACTTATCACATCGTTTGCAATGTTTGAACGAATCCTTATGTAAAGTCGGCCACCAATATCCAGCAAACAAAACCTTCTTTGCTGTTAGCTCACCAGCAAAGTGACCACCACAGGGCTCATCATGAAACGATTTAAGAATAAGAGGAATTTCATCCTCCCGTACACAACGACGATAGATTCCTTCACGTGGAAAATATTTGTAAAGATATCCACTCATTAAGGAAAAAGACCTTGATTGCAACAATATCTTTCGCTTCTCATGCTTACTTAAGCTCGGAGGATATTGAGCCGTGCTCAAAAAGTTAGCTATATCGGCAAACCAAGGCATCGTTGTCTCCACTAAGAAGAACGTGGCGTCTGGAAAACTATCATCTACCCCTTCCTCATGATCCTCTGTTAAGAGTCTTGACATATGATCGGCCAAAACATTGGCCTTCCCCGGTTGAGTCACTACTTCAAAATCAAACTCTTGAAATAAAAGCATCCATCGTATTATTCGTCCCGAAAGCTCTGGTTTATTGATGAGGTATTTTAAAGCCACGTGATCCACATAAAAGACAAAATGCACACCTAATAAATAATGTCAAAATTTTATTATCGAGAAAACCATAGACAAACATTCCTTCTCCGTTGTAGTATAGTTCTTTTCCGTTGCGCTTAAATTTTGGCTTGCATAATAGATAGGGTGATCGATCTTCTCGTCATCTGCCTGGCAGAGTACAGACCCTACTGCAGTCATTGAGGCATCTGCATGAACATGGAATTCTTTAGTCCAATTAGGTGGTACCAGAATAGGACCCTCAACTAATCGTTTTTTAAGAATCTCAAATGCTTCTTGACATTTTGCTGTCCATACATAAGGAACATCTTTTTTCAAAAGCTCGGTCAATGGGGTAGCTAATTTAGCAAACCCTTCAATAAACCGGCGGTAATATCCCAAATGTCCTAAAAACCCACGAAGGTGTCTCAATGAGCTCGGAGGAGGCAAGTCATTAATTTTCTTCACCTTATTTGCATCCATGGCAATTCCATCCTTGGAGATGATATGGCCTAAAAGGAGTCCTTGGGTTACTCCAAAAACACATTTTTCTGGATTCAAAGATATACCCACCTCTGCGCTCTTCGTAAACACTTTGGCTAGCTTATTCGGCATATCCTCTTCTGTACCCACTACACAAAAATCATCTAGGAAGATTTCCATCCATTGCCGTAAAAAATCTTGATATGCCGCTATCATGGCACGTTGAAATGTGGCTGGGGCATTACATAAACCAAAAGGCATAACTCTATACGCAAAAGTTCCCCATTCCGTAGTAAAAGTGGTCTTGGGTTGGTCTTCAGGATGTATAGTGATTTGATTATACCCACTAAAACCATCCATAAAGGAATAAAGTTTGTGACCTGCTACCCGATCTAAAACTTGGTCAGTAAAAGGCAAAGGGAAATGATCTTTACGTGTTTGATTGTTTAATTTCCTATAGTCCACACAAACACGGATTTTCTTACCGTCTTTCTTAGGCACCACAACTATAGGAGATACCCATTCACTATATGCGACAGGATAAATGAATCCTGCCTCTAATAACTTTTCTATTTCTACTTTCACTAATTGTGCATATACCGGATTAGTACGACGTTGACGTTGACAAATTGGTCTTACTTGAGGTTCTAAATCAATATAGTGTTGGCATATCTCACTTTTGATTCCTTTCAAATCAGTATAAGACCATGCAAATACAGCTTTATACTCAGCCAATACATCACATAACTGATTACGTGCGATACGTGAGAGTTGTTGACCTAACGTTAAATATTGATTGGGTGCAACCTCCCACTTCTCAAGCATCACATCTCTTTGCACATAGCTCAAAGACTGTGCTCTTGGAATCACTAACGGAACCTCAACATCGCTATGGAATGTGACATCTTCTAACAACCCGCAAGGGTTCTTATGGGTTTCCTCCTCCTGTGTTGTTTGAGCACGAAGAAATGATACAGGGTGTTGATAAGGCACCAATGCCTCTGAATGTGGTTCCTCCTCTTCTTGTTCGATAGAAATAAGAAATAATGAACGAATGTCTTCCATCACAGAATCTCGCACCACAGATGAGTCATCTTTTAGTTGTGATGAACCTTGACGTGGATGCGCACACTGTTCTACTGAATGAGGATTGCATTGACATGATTTACAAGGTTGACCTCGTTGTCGCAAAACATCTTTCGCTCCGTCTCTCACTATGTTACGTCTCCAAAATAGGGATTTACAGATTCTTAATGTATTTTGCAAAGAGGACTTAGTGGATCTATGTTGCTTTCTCTCTTCAAAAAGCATTCGTTGCCCCTCAAAAAACATTTGCTGCCACTCTTTTGTAGCAATATCAAATTGTTCCTCTTTATAAGAATAATACTCTTGAAGTTCAGCTAACATTCTTTGGCTCTGTTGCAATTGCATCTGCAACTCTCCATTTTTTGCTTGGACGGATGTAAGTTTTTCACAAAGTACGTCTATATTTGTATTCATGAAGAATGCATTAGGGTCGTCTATTTTAACATTATCCACACTGGTATCTACCAGGAAAGAGTCATCGACCCTACTCTCATAATCATATTGATCACCCATGGAAAATGCCGTGTTCAACCCTATTGGTTGTAGGAGATCGTCATTCCCATCAAAAGACGCTACTCCCATCATGAAACAATCAAGCACAATTTGGTGTGATGCATTATCAACTTCACTTCTCCTCTGATCTATGGTACTTACTCGATTGCCCCAAATATTCGCATTTCCTTTGGTTGGTAAATTACTATGCTTAGATTGTATTAAACAACAATCTTTTGACTCTTCATCCATGCTTGAAAGCCAATCAGAGATGACATCATCGGAGTCCTCACTTGATGAATACATCACCTCATACTCTCCAATGCCACGTGGGATAGCAAAACGAGAATGAGGGACATTATCCAATATCAAGCCCTCATCAAAGCAAGTTGATAGGTATTTGCTATCACGAAAGACCCAAGCATAAGGTCGCTCATTCCCAGAAGAATCCTCGTCACTTAATTGAGAACTTGCCTCATCATTTCCTTCTGTAACATAATCTTGATCAAATTCTCTAAGGTATTTCTTAGGAACTACTCGTAATTGAACTCGATCATGGCGCGGACCAATTGTTATGATGCCTTTATGCCAACTATGATCACAACGTGATTGAATCAACCAAGGTCGTCCTAATAGAATTGGGAACGAGGTAGTATAACTAGTAGGCCGTACTACAAGATAGCTAACATGAAATTCCAGTCCTGCTATAACGGTTTTAACATTACTTAATTTTCCCAGTGGTTTAACTTTTCGTTGATCAGCCACCCTCAAGACAACATTCGTTGGCTCTAACCCTTGAAGGCCTAAATCTTCCATTGTTTGTTCCGTCATAAGGTTAACAGCTGCACCTCCATCTAGTTGTACACCCAAAATAGAATGATCTCCTATTTTTGCGTCAATAACAGGAGCTTTTGGATCCATAAAAAGATCCACCACATGCACGCCTTTATGTCCCTTGCTTGGCTTAGCTCCATTCTCTACTCGACTCAAACTACGAACGCGTCTCCTCCTAACGAGCTTTTGATATAACTGTTTTTTACAAATGGGGGATAAAGTAATAAGCTCAGCTAAAGTAACTGGAGCTGGGGTGTCTTTCAAGGCTTCCCACAAATCAAACGTCATAGGCAATCTGGAATGCCTACTAACTTTATTTTTGTTCTCTTTAGAGCGCACAAATCTTTCTGGGAATGGTGCTTCCCCTAGAATAATTGGTTTACTTGGCAGGGGTATCCTATCACTCTCTTGTTCGGAGGAATGTTGTAAAGCATCTGAGTCCGGAAGCTCCTTATCCATTTGCATGGGCTTCCCCTTGTCCTCAGGACCTCCCTTATCCTGATTAATTCCCATTGAATCATTAGATAATCCCTTCAAACGCGTCACAACACCTACCATAGGTTGGGGACTAAAAGTCACTTTTTTCGATTTTTGTAGATCATGTTGATCCAAGTCATCACTCGCATTTACAATCTCCACAACCTCTACTAAATTAGCAGAAGTACTAGGTCCCTCATCAATGGTTAGTTTCTTTCCTCTATTGTTATCTACCGGCTGGCCTCTATGTGGGCAATCTTGCTCCAAATGATTTTCCCTACTACATATACTACAAAGCGGCACATAATCTTGATGCTTTCTTTCATTAGGTCAAAATCTTGCCACATGACCCTCTTGCTGGCAATTCCAACAAACTAATGGTCCCATAGGTTGAACACTAGCTTGCTGACTGAATGAATTAACGTAAGGATTTTGCCGATAGGGTGATCTATATGAAGAATTGGCTCGCCATCGCGGATTTAAGCCAGTTGGGTTCATAGTTCTAGGCATAGGTGGTCTTCCTTGGGCAGGTAAGCCTTGTTGTTGCAGAAAATATGAGGAGTTGCCTCTTTGTAAGAATGGCTGAGGTGGAGGCCCTATTGGATATGTCACGTTATTTCTATCCATAAAGTTATAATTAGTTTGCATGCCTTGAGCCTGCCTTTGTTCGTGTGCTTTCTTTACAAAACACCTCTCTTCCGTATGATTGTTTTTCAAACAATAGGTACAAAAGAGTGTACGCGGCTGATCCGGTACTACTCGTGAAGTCGTTGGGCATTCAGTTGCCAAATGACCGTAGCCATGACATTTCCCACACCAAATGTTAGATCGAGGAGGGGACAACTGCTGAATTGCTTGCGCATTAAACTGTCAAGGTGGACTCGCCAATGCATACACGTCTTTCACTTGTGAAGTTACAGTGGACAAGATGTCTTCCTTGAGCTTGTTCATGGAGTTGGCGACTAATTCTGCCACGCGCGCTTCACTCAAGGATGGCACTGGTGGTGTCCCTGTCTGCATCATGTATGCAGGGACTGTTACGTAAGGATTTGCAGGCATGTATCCTGGAGGGGCAGCATTTACTACCACCTGGGGCGGTATGTGTCCCATTGGTTGAGTTGAATCAACTACTCGAGTAGGCACGTTTGACGATCCTGCACCAGGCCCTGGAGCATGGAAGAGCTCACGCCTTCGTTGCTGACTCAGTTGTACCTCTTCCCAATTTCTGGCTTCTTGTTTGGCCGCCGCCAAATCTGCTGGGCGGCGCAAACCTACGTACTTTTGCGCCTCTGGGTCTCGTAGGCCATCAATAAGCCTCCGCTTTTGTGTATCTTCATTAGGCGCATTATTACCCATCTTACGCACTATAGTCTCCATACGCTCAATATAATGATCGATGCTCTCATTGATACCTTGTGTAAAGTAATCTAGCTGCTGTGCTAGTCTATCTTGAAAGCCTTGCCGACGGAATTTAGTGAGAAAGGCCTGAGTTAATGATTGATAAGTGGCCCGTGCGGCCGCTTCTATGTTGCCAAACCAGCTGGCGGCCTCATCCTTTAAAGTTGCTGGGAATATGTGCAACTTCTGATCGTCATCGACAATCTCGTTTGCCACACATGTGACCTCGAATTTTTGCAAATGAGCGTCGGGATCTTCGTCCCATAGACCCACAAACGAGCTAAAGTCTGCCAAGCAAATAGTGGCTCTAGCAGCTGGAATGGCCATTGCAAAGAATGGTTCCAAGTTAAAAGCAGGGTCGTCCCAGAAGTTTAGGCTTCTTGACCTTAGTCGTTCTACGCGAGGGTGAAACTGACGTGGAGCAATTCCACTCCCTTCACCTTTCTCGAAGATGGGTTTTCTTTTTTATTTTCGTCCTAAGTTTGTGGATTCTACAAGTCTTTTGTTTAATCGTTCTGCTAAGGTGTCTACGTGAAGAATGTCAGGTAAAACGAACGTGGTTCTACCGTTAAACTCTAGTATTTGATCGTTTAATATCTCAAGTCTTGCGGCTAATTCCAAAGCGTCTTGCTCCCTACCAAGTCTTCTCTCTTCTTGTTGTTTACGTTGTAATTCTGATTGGCTAGTGGTCGCGTCGCTCATACACCCGGTATCACCCTAAGGTAGTCTGAGAATAATCACTATTGCGTTGAGCGTGGCCGAGAGAGATTATCTCTCCTCGCGTCTAAGGCGTTCCTGTACTTCGTAATATTCTTTGATCGCGAATGGGTCAAAAGCTCTAACTCTACCGCTTCCAAAAGCCAAATACTTTCTGAATTCCTCGAAAGTTACGCTTGAAATGATTGGTATCGTGGGACGCCAATCCCACAACGAACTCCCAAAGCTGGAGTACTGTGTGTTGTAGTAGATAATATCTACCAGCTTCCAGTGAGCAGCCAATTGTATCGCCGCGTAAGCCTCTAAGTGGGTCGGACGGTGTCCCTCTGGCTCGTCAGGGTGATTGTAAACTACTTCGGTTTTTTTGATGGTGTATACGTCTACCCACAAAGCCTTTTCCGGCTCTAAGTCTGGGTCTGTGTTGGGCTCTTCGTCGTCTAGCGAGCTAGTCAACCACCCGATTGGTAATGGTCTACAAGAGGTTTGGACGCCAACCGTATGGGCCAAAAGTTTGTCTATAATATTCCACTTTACCAAGTCTGGTAATGTACTTACCCACATCAAAGACATAGATCGGGTTTGCGCGTGCAAGGTCTATGCACTGGGAGTTCCCAGAGTTATGAAACTGGCGCTCTCCCGGCGAACGCACCAAAATGACGTACCTTCCAAGCCCTCCTAAATTGTCATTTTATTTTGCAAATGTATCTAAGCGTCCAATCCGTAGTCACTTAAACTATATTAATTTTCTCACAAACACTTGCAAATACACATTTTCTCTTGTAATGCTTACACAATGCTCTTGCAAAATTTACTCATTTTCATTAATCAAGTTTCCATACAGTTCAACTGTCCATATGCTCTAAATGAATGCAATGCACAAACACTCAAGCAATTTTATTTCAAAACTCCCTGACAAAATCACTTGCGCCCTATCTTGCTCTTACAGATCACTTTGTCTCAGTTATCTCTCTCTTTCTCTCTCTATTAACTGCACACACGCTCATACATTCATTTTGCACACACATTCATATGCATAACCACACAAACATATATGGTTTCAACATACATACACACGCAACACACATACTATACATTCCAACTCTTTTGTTATCCCTTACTCTTAAATTCTTTCATAATATATCTTATTTAATGACTTCAATGCTTTTTCCTCTCTCCCTCTACTCTCAGCATTCCCACAGATACACAACAATTTCTCTCTATCTCTCTCTATCCCTCAGATATTCATTTCTCTCTCTCTTGTTCACTATCTCTCTCTATATTTCATTTATAATTTGCTGTAAATTACTTCTTTGCTCTAACCTATTTTAAACAGTTCATTTCATTCATTTCGCTCTCTATCTCTCACCTATATAAAAGCTGCAAAAACCCACCCTTGTGAAGCATTTTTTAAATGTTTTTTTTATATATGATTTTTTTAAAAAAACTAAAAAAATAAAACTCACAGTTGATTGATTCTCTGTATTGCAGGGAACACGTTTCCTTTGTGCTCTAGTTTTCCTTCCCCAGAAAGCAAGCCTCAGCGCTCTCTACCAGATACGGCTCTCTCACATAAGCGTCGAGTGCAGGCGTCATTTGCTTTCTCTCTCTCTATCTCCTCCCTGGCGCAGCCACACAGAAGGCGCAGGGCTGCTCCCCCTCTCTCTCCTTCTTATACACTAGCGCAGAGAGGGAAAGGTGGTGGATTTCTCTCTCTTCCTCTACTCTCTGCAGCGCACACACAAGGGAGAGTGGCTGGCCACTCTCTCTCTCTTCCTCTCTCTCGTCTGCCACAGAAACGCCAAGAAGGAGGGAGAGAAAACGGCGCACCCCCCCCCTTCTCCTTATAGTAAAAATTTTTTTCAATCGTTTTTTTTTTTTCAATCGTTTTTCCCTTCTTTTTCTTCTTTCTTTCTAATGAATAGAAACGTTTTCTGTTCTTTTGTTTCTCTTTGTTTTATTTTTCTTTTTCCATCCTATGAATCTTATTTAAATAAGGTATTTAAAGCTTCATTCCCACACAATTTCCACGGACACACACACTCATCCAAGCAATGGGAAAAAGGACATGGCGGAAATGCTCCCAGTTTCAGGACTAAAATTTGAAGGATATTCCGGTTCTTACATTAAAATGTGAAAATTTTTATCGGTT